>JADLZK010000140.1:0-163123 GCA_015847255.1 Hyparrhenia diplandra
GGAGTGTAAGCGGATCGGTGAGGCTTGAATGTCTTGCCTCTACCCGTGGCGGGGGTCCCCTTTATAGTCGCAAGGGGGGGAGGCAGACGCCCACCGGGTAAGAGGGCGATAAAGAGGAAGGAGATGTAATTCTAAGGGTGAAAGTGCTAAAAATGGCTGAAGCACCGAGCTCGTTAGGCCATGAGCTCGTCGTCGGCTCGGGTGCTGGCGTAGTCGTTCTGGTCGTCGCCGCACGCGGGATTCCGGGATTTGGGACGGTGGCCGCCCACGCCCGGTCTTCAATCGGGTGGGAATGCATCCCCGTCGGTATGGTCACGGCCATACTTTGGATGAGGTGAGCGTCGTCGAAGTGTACCCGTATGGCTTTGTAGAGGAGCGGTTGGCCGTAAAGAGGGGTATGGGCGGGCGAATCCGTCACCTCCCACTCATCACTATGGCCTGCGTGGGCTACAAAGTGTTTCGTCAGGAATGGTTGGCCAACTACGTGCACGAGGCTTCCTCGAGAAGGGGGCGGACGAAGCTCGATCGCCGCCGGGCTCGAGGGCTCGGCACGTGATCCACTCATAGCGGCGGAGCTCGAGCGAGGGGAGTGAGACCCCCAGGCCGAGTCCACGCCTTTGGCGGAGAGTCGGAAGCTCATAAGGGTAGAGCTCGAGCGAGGCGGAGAATTGCATCCGCCCGCAGGGCTCATAAGGGAAGAGCTCGAGCGGTCGGAAGAGGTCCCCTATCGAGCTCGCCCTCATGTGGGACCGGGCGGCTCTCAGAGCTCGGGAGAGCGGAAAGAGCTCTCCATTTGCGATGATGCTCGCATAAGGCCGGAGAGCTCGTCCTTTGGCCGGTTCGAGCCCGCATGGCTATGATGGGGCGGCTTGTTCGCTGCTCGCCCCACGGGGTTCGTTTGTTAGTTGGGCCGGGCAGCGCCCTCGGGCTTTGTTCGGGATCGGGTTTAAAGGGGTGCCCCGAATATCGATCCCCACGTAGCCCCCAAGCGCCACGGGGGAGAGGGATCTCCTCCGGGACGTTCTTGCGTCGATCTCGCGATCGCGGCGGGAAGGTGACCCGGTTATCGTTAGTTCCGTTCGCGGGTGCGCGCGAAGCATCTCGCGGGTGTAGCCCCCGAGGCTCCGTGAGAACGGGATGTTGCCCGTGGAGGCTTTGAGATTTTGTGAATTTTCGCTTTGTTCCCTTCGTGGTTGCCCATGGAGGGTGAGCTCGGGCTCGATCCTACCTCGTTGGGCGAGACCGAGTGCTCGAGCCGCTAGCGTGTAGCTCGAGCGAGGTCCGAGCTCGAGCTTCGTTCATTTGGTCACCGGGGGACCGACCTCGTGTTCCAAGGGTTCGACCTTTACGGTACCCAAGCCCCCGCGCAGTGGCTCGAGGGGGCGATGCCTCCCTATCGATGGGGATGACACGAGGTTGTCTCGTTGTCCTTGGCGACCCGGGCGCTCGTAGGCGAAAAAGCCCCGAGCTCTTTCGCGAGCTTGGGGCGAGAGCCGGTCGGCTTTCCCTAGGTGCCCCGTGCTCGTTGTGTCTGCGGGCGGTCCTCGAGCTCTTTAAGAAGAGCCGGCCTTCAAACTCGAGGCGTGGAGTTTTTACTCCGAGCTATGCCCTTTCTCTTGAAATCGACCGTTGTGGCCGAGCTCGAGCGTATTTACGCCCCGTGGTAAAAATAGCCGTTGGGAATGTGTGCATTTGGAAATATTACCGTTGCCGTGCGGTTACTTCGCTTTCACCGCGGCTGTTCGTCTTTCCGCCGGGTGTCGTGACGCGTGCCCTCCTCCCGAAAGTCGATTCACGGTGGACGTGGCGTATGGTGGGCCCTCCTTGCGGATTGACCTCGGCGCCTCATCGTCGTCCCCTATAAATAGGAGAGGACGGGAGGGCGGACTAACCTTCCTGTTCCTTGCCTTCCTTTCGAGGAGAAGTAAAGAGACGTCGTTGCCATCCGCTAGATCCAAATCCCCCATCTTTCCTCCCGTTAGCCTCCCGCCGCTCGCTTCGGAGAGGCGGAAGATGGGTTCGTGGAGGCCGTTGACGGTGACCGCGGCCCCGGCTGGGAGAGGTGCACCCTCTCGTGGCGGGCTCCCCGAGCCGACAAGGGAGGAGGAGTTCAAGATACCGCCGATGCACACCGGTCCCCGATCCCCGGAGGGCTATGTGGTCTCCTTCGGGCGTTCCACGACCGCGGGCTCGGCGTCCCTCCGACGATTTCTTCCGCGGCCTGCTGTCGTGACGTTTGGGTGTCGAGCTCTCCAAAGACCTCACGCCCGAACGGGGTGTGCTTTGGGGTGGCTTGGCATCCCGCGAACCGGGAGCTCTTCCGCTTGATTCATCTTCGCCAAGATCCATTATCCGCCCCGGGCGGAGGGAGGACACCTGCTCCGATCGCTTCCGTGGCGATCCGCCTAAGAGGAGGGAGGATGAAGGCTTCCTTCCCGGCGGGCGAGGTTCCCTACCGCCAACATGGGTGGAGGGGGGAGGGTTCTATCTCAAGAACGACCCCTCCATCCCCTCGCCTCGGACACCGGCCGCACGCTCACGGACACGAACTCGGTGTGGCGAGAGGGTCCCCACGCGCGCATGTGTCGGAGCGTCGGACGGACCGGGGCCGTGGAGAAGATCAAGGCGCTTAGCGACGCCGGCCGACGATCGCCATATCGGCGGAGACCTCGGGCTTGCCAGCGCGTGGTGCGTTGCCGTTCTGCGTCGCGCGCCCGCCCGGCCGGGAGATGACGCCGAGCGCGCGCTCCTTTGCGAACAGCGAGCGCCCCCGGCTCCACGGCCGACGGGTGGGCCGGGTGGGTCCGCCACGTGATGAGGCGGCAGATGGCCGGAGGCGCGCCTCCGCCCTCCCCGCAGCGGCGGCGTCGAGCTTCGTAAGTGTATGCTTCCCCTTCTTTCGGTCGTCGTTGGTTGCTTCCGAGCTCGTTCTTAACTCTTGGTCTTCAGAGGTCGGCATGGTGGACCTCCCCTTCCCCGCCGCTCTCCGGGGAGGGAGCGGGTGGGGCGGCCCCGGCATGCCCCAAGCCGATCTTGAGCGCGGGGCGGACTCGTCGGACGGGCGCCGAGAAGAGCGGCCGTCGACAGCGGGTCGGCGCCGCGAGGGAGAGGCGTCATCCGCGTCGGCGCCCGTGATCGAGAGGGGGACCTCGGGGGGGTCCCGGGATGTCGCCGTCCTTGGTTACACCTCCCGGCGAGCGGCCCCACCTCCCAGGCGCCTTCGGCCGGGCCCGCGGGACGAGCTCTCGGGACAAGGAGGCCGGGGCTCGGGAAGCGCGAGGAAGAAGAAGAAGAGGATGGCCAAGGAGTAAGTTCGATTCTTGTAATGTTTCCGCGTCTATTGATTGCCGTGCTTTCGACCTCTACTTTGTTCGGGTTGGCCAAGCCCTATCACGCAGCGCTGAAGCGGGGGCGGCGAGTTCGGCGGCCATGAGCTCAGCGCAAAGAATGGCGAGCTCGACGGCTACGACACTCTCCACGCTCGTTGGATCGCTTCCCACCGCTTCCCGGGGTCGCCGGCTGGTGGCGAGGGTGGAGGATCCGGACCGATCCCGGGCGTGTCGGCGCCGTCGGTCGCCCCGGTGGAAGCGCGGCGGGCGTGGTGATGAAGCTCGTGCCGGGCTCGCATCCAGCGTTAGCGGAGGCGTCCCGCGGCTCCCGAGGCACGCGGCGATGGAGAGCTCGGCGGCGAGGCCGGACGTCGAGGAGAGAGCCCGGGCGGGTCGCCCGGAGACCGGCGTCGCCCGAACCAACGGAGGCCATCGTCGAAAGCACGAGGTTATAGAGATCGTCGGCGACGAGCGGCGGCGGAGGAAGAGACCGCGCGGACGAGACGGCGGCGCGGAGAGGGATGTGGCCACAAGGACGATCATCTGCTCCTTAACGTTGAGGATCCCGCCACCAAGTCGATCGATGATACGGTGGGGGCCGAGCTCGGGGGTGACGGTGGCACGATGGTTGCGGACGCCGGCGTGGTTGGCGGCGTCGTGTTTTCCGGCCGGGCGTCGCGCGGTGAGCATCCCCATCCCCCGAGGACGTGGATGTCTTCCTCCCACCATCCTTGGCGTCAATCACGCCGTGGCAGTTCCCGGAGGGACCAGCGCCATCGCTGATGGGAGAGCCGGCTGCCGTCGTCCGGGAGCGCCGCACCAGAGTGCCTTCGTCGGTTTTCTCAGGTTAGGACCTTCGCTGTTTTTCTGTTTTCTGGTGCTGTCGAGCTCCGAGCTCGTTTCCCTCGCGTGCTCAGTTGCTTGCCTTTTTCAGGGACTGCAGGAAGCTGTCAAAGGATACAACCGCGTGGCGACGGCGTACCTTAAAGCCGACGACCTCATGGGGCGGATGATGTCGCTCTGGACGGAGGTAAGCGGCGGCCTCGGTCAGACGCGCATCCACCACCAGTTTATGGAGGGTCGGATGAGGGACGTCGCCGACCATATCCGCGACACCGAGGAGCGCGTTGCTCGGGAGGTCCGCGAGAAGGTCGACGCCGAGCTGCAGCAAGTGTCCCGGCGGCAAGAGGAGCTCGATCTCGTGAACAAGCGGCAGCGCGAGAAGATGGAGGAGGAGCTCAACTCGTTCCGCAAGGCGCTGGAGGGCAAGGAGCTCGAGCGTTCGGCGCTCGAGATCAAGGCCAACCAGCTGCACAAGGACAAGGAGGAGGTCGCGGAGAAGCTGCGACAACGTGACGCCGAGCTCGAAGGTGAGTGGCCTTCTCATGTCTGCCTGTTTTTTCCTTCTGGTACGCGGGGCTGATTGACCTCGTCGGCGAGGCTTTCAGCTTACGATCATGACTTCGTCGAGGTGTGCTGTTGTAATCATGCTTTGGAGCCGGAGCAGGACCGGCTTGATCCCGAGAACCGCTCGTTTTGCGCTAACCAGGAGGACCTCTATAATATCTTGTGGAGTAAGCGGACGTCCTTCTGCTTTTCATTTTCCGTTTGTCTCGTGACTTATGTTATGATTTGTTCCTCCTGCTTTCGCGCGGCGAAAGCGAACTCCTTGAAGTTGGCCCGGACCTCAGCGAGCAAGGAGTGGGGGCTCTTGTCTCCCGCCGAGGCCACCCCGGCACACACGCCTTCGAGCTGCGGGGCAAGGAGGGCGGCTTGAAGAAAAGGACGGACGCCTCGTGATCGCGACCTCCGAGCTCCATAAAAGCAACGGAGCTCGGCGACAGCGAGAGAGCTCGTCGGGCTCCAGGAGCGTGCGGTGAAGGCCGAGGAGGAGGCCGGGGAGCTCGGCACGGGCGCGACGAGCTCGTCTCCCAAGTGGAGGCGGTCTGCGACGTCCTTGGCGTCGAAGACATGGAGGATCCGTCCGGGCCGGTGTCGGCCATCCCGCGCGGGTGGCGGAAGAGGATCGCCGAGTCGATTCATAAGGCGGTCGGCGTCGTTTTCGCCCACTACCCCCGGTTTGACGTCGAGGTGGTGAAGACCGGGTGGCCGATTTCGAACGACGACGAGGAGCTGGATCGGAAGTCCGCCGCTGCCGAGGCCGCCACCGAGGAGCTAGCCGTTGAGCTCTTCAAGCTCGCTGCCGAGGAACTCGACGTCTTCGAGCCCCCCGTCGGTGAAGATGGAGCCGACGCAGCTCCTGAGCTCGAGGAGCCCGCTGAGGAGGAGACGACCACTCGGGATCCGCCTGCCGAGGAGCCGGTGCCCCAGGATCCGCCTACACAAAGCTAGATGTAGGAGCTTGAGGCCGGGACTCTTTTGTTATGAGTCTTAAGTCCTCGAAGTCGAGGCAAAGTGTAAATATAACAATGGCTCGTGCCGAACAACCAGGAGTTAAGCTCTTTTCCTTGTCGCACTTTTATCTCTATTTTGTCTAAGTTCGAGCTCGTGTTTGAAAGACGCGGCGGGCCATTCCCTCATGGCGGGGGCGCGGGAGGTCGTTAGGCGCGCGCCCCGCCCCTGATGATGGCGATCTCGAGACTTAGACGTTTCGATATGTTGTGCGAGTTTGGAGAATGAGTGAACGTGAGGTTGTGGCTTAGCCGAGCTCGAGATCATAGTCGAGTAGCGTGGTCTGTGTGAGCTCGGTGCCGAGCTCTGGAGCTCGATGTGAGAGTTTGTGAAAAAACGGTGTGTTAAAAGCGTGGGGTATGCGCCCCATTCCTTGTAGCCCCCGAGCAAGGGAGGGTCTCGCTGGAAACGAAGGGCATCCGTTGCTCAGCTGAGCTAAAAGAAAAAGAAGAGTTCAAGATGCTTGCACAAATTGGCGCATCGAAACTGTGTTTTTATTGAATTTTGCAGCTATGACATTTGAAATACATTCGGGGTAAAAGCGACGTAGCTCGCTCGATGTTCCATGCGTTGGCAAGGACGCCGACCACGATTGTCCTTGAGTTTGTATGTGCCTGGCCGCAGCACTTGGTCGATGGTGAAGGCACCCTCCCACGGCGCCGCGAGCTTTTGCCGGTCTTTCGTGCTCTGAACTCGGGCGAGGGACGTGGTCGCCGACATTGAAGGCCCGGCCCTTGACGTGGCGGTCGTGGTAGCGCCCACATGGACCGGAGGTACTTTTGGCGGAGTGGAGGAGCGCGATGTCGCGGGCTTCATCGAGCTGATCGGCCGCGTCTTCGAGTGACACCCGGTTGTCGCCCTCGTTATAGGCTCGCACTCGGGCGAGCCGTTTTCGAGGTCGGTGGGGAGTACGGCCTCGACCCGAAGATGAGGAAGAGCGGGGTTCGCCTGCGGGCTCTCGCCGGCGTGGTGCGGAGGCTCCATATGACGGCGGGAGTTTTGTGAGCCATCGGCCGGCGAATTTCTCGAGCCGTTTGAAGATGCGTGACTTCACGCCCGCATAATCATACCATTAGCTCGTTCTACCCGCCCCGCTGGTCCTCTCGGGTGGCCGGATTGAGGCCGTGTTCACGCGGATGCCGTGCTCGTCACACCGGCCGAGGAAGACCTCTCCCACGAAATTGGTGCCGTTTGTCGGTGATGATGGAATTCGGGACCCCGGTGGTGGATGATGCCGGTGAAGAACTTGACGGTCTCCTCGGCCGGCACGGGCAATGGGCATGACCTCGATCCATTTGGAGAACTTGTCGATCGTGACGAAAGGTGTGTGTGTAGCCCCCGCGGCGTCCTCGTGAAAGGTCCCACCATGTCGAGACCCTGGACCGCGAGAAGGGCCGGGTGAGCGGGATCGCCCGGAGGGATCGAGCCGGGAGGTGCGCCGCTTGGCGAAGCCGGCAGCCCTCGCAGGTGGCGCGACGACCGATCGGGCGTCGCGACGGGCGGTCGGCCAAGAGAAGCCTTGCCGAAAGGCTTTTTTCCGACGAGAGCTCGTGGGGCGGCGTGGTGGCCACACCGCCCGGCGTTGATTTCCTTGACTTCCAGCTCCTCCCCGCTCATACGTGATGCAACACCGAAGGATGCCCAAGGCGCCGCGTCGATAGAGCTCTTCTCCGACGAGGGACGAAAAGACTTGGCCCCGCTGGCCAGCCGCCTTGACTCTTCTTGACCTGGGGAGCTTGCCATCCCTTATCCATTGTAGGAGCCGGATTCGCCAGTTGGGTTTTGGAGCTTTTGGAGTCGAGCTCGAACCGCCCCCCGGCCGGGCCGGAGCTTGAGCCCACCGCCATGCAAAGCCGCGACGCCCGGCGAGCTCGAGCTCGTGGGCGTCGACCTTTGTGCCGCCCGAGCTCGGGCGTTGGGACGTAGGCTCGCGTCGGCGCCGGTCGTCGTCGGCTCGTCCGGGAGCCGTATCGAAGGCTTGTGTTGTTCGTGCATGAAGACGCCTGGTGGGACCGGCAGTCGATCCGACGCGAGCTTGACGAGGACGTCGGCGTCGTTGTTGAGGTTGCGATGAACGTGGTTGACCTCGAGCCCGTGGAAGTGTTCCTCGAGCTCGCGGAGCTTCTGGTGATACGCGACCATCTTAGGGTTGACGCAGTCGGCCTCTTTCATGACTTGGTTTTTTACGAGCTCGGAGTCGCCCCAGACCTCGAGGTGCCGGATGCCGAGCTCGTGGGCTATGCGTAGGCCATTCACGAGAGCCTCGTACTCGGCGACGTTGTTGGGGGCCGGGAAGTGGAGGCGGATCGAGTACTTCATGCGGAACTTGCTTGGTGAGATGAAAACTAGCCCGACTCCCGCGCCATACTTCTTGACGGAGCCGTCGAAGTACATTACCCAGTACTCCACGTCGTCGGGTCTAGGAGGTTGTTCGACCTCGGTCCGCTCGGCAACAAAGTCGGCCAGAGCCTATGACTTTATGGAATCTCTGGACGCGTATGTGATGTCGGCCCCCATTAGCTCGATGGCCCACTTGGTCGCGCGCCCCGCGACCTCGGGCCGCGGATGACTTCACTAGGGGGTACTTGGAGACGACCGCGGACGGGTGCGAGTCGAAGTAGTGTCGGAGCTTGCGCCGGGTGATCGCCAGCCGCGCACACGAGCTTTTCGAGTGCGAGAGTACGGGTCTTGCGTCGGAGAGGACCACGCCGATGAAGTAGACCAGCGCCGGATTCTTGAGCGCGTGCCCTTCCTCCTCTCTTTCGACGACGAAAGCACGGTGCTCACGACCTTCGAGGTCGCCGAGATGTAGAGGAGGATGGGCTCGTCCGAGCCGAGCCACGAGCACGGATGGGTTGGCGAGGATTCGTTTCAGAGAGTCGAGGGCTTGCCGGGCCTCGTCGATCCGTGGTGAAGCGCCGGACTTTTTTCAGCTTTTGTACACGGCGAGCAAAGCCGATTTCCCGAGTCGAGCTATGAATCGACCGAGGGCAGCGAGGCATCCCTGCGGAGCCGCCGCACGCCCTTGACGTCCCCGATCGGCCCCATACCGTGATGGTGGCAATTTTTTCTCGATGTTGGCTTCGATGCCGCAGGCCGGATACGATGAAGCCGAGTAGCTTTTCCTCGCGGGACTCAAGACGCACTTCTCGGGTTGAGCTTGACTCCAAACTCGCGGAGCTTGGCAAAGACCTTTTCGAGGTCGGGACGAGCTCTCCGAGCGCTTTGTCTTGACAACGATGTCGTCGACGCATGCGGTTCGACGAGCTTTTCGAGGAGCTCTTTGAAGACTTTTCGCATGCACCTCGGAAGGTGGCGCCGGCGTTCTTCAAACCGGCGGGGCATTGTTACGTGAATGCACGCGCCAAGCGGAGTGATGAAGGAGGTGGCGAGCTGATCGAGCTCGTTCATCGCGATCTGGTGGTAGCCGGAATAGGCGTCGAGAAAACAGAGTGTCTCGCACCCGGAGGTGGAGTCAACAATTTGGTCGATGCGCGGCAAAGGAAACGGATCCTTTGGGCATGCCTTGTTGAGACCCGTATAATCAACACACATTCTCTATTTCCCATTCTTCTTCTTAACTAGTACGGGGTTGGCTATCCACGGGATGATACACCTCCTTGATAAACCTAGCGGCTAATAGCTTATCTATCTCCTCGGGCGATTGCTTGGCGTCGGGCGCCATCGGCGCCCCGAGCCTTTGCTTCACCGGGCGAGAGCCGGGTTTGATGTTCAAGGAGTGTTCGGCGACTTCCCTCGGTATGCCGGGCATGTCCGAGGCTCTCCACGCCAATACGCCGAGGTTCGCGCGAGGAAGTCGACGAGCTCGCTTTCCTATTTCGGGGTGAGCTCGGCGCCCACGCTAGAGGGTACGTCCCGTCCTCGCCGACCGCGACCTCCTTGGCGTCCTTCGGGCTCGACGCGTGCGTGACCCTTCGGGCTCGCCCGACGAGCTCCCCTCGCCGCTCTCTTGGGCTCGGGGAGTCCTTAGCGGTGGCCCGGGCCGCCATCTTGGGCAGCGCTCGCTCGATCTCGACGGGCGGCGGCGGCGCATCAGACGGCGGCGGCCTCGTTGAATTAACGCACGTCGAAGGTGGAGTCGACGGTGATGACCCCCGGACCGGGGATCTTGAGCTTGAGGTAGGTGTAGTTGGGGACGCCATGAATCCGTAGCATGGTCGCCCAAGAGCGCGCGGGTACGCTGTTTCCCGAACGGGAGCACTCGAACGTGAGTGTCTCCTTGCGGAAGTTGTCCGGGGTGCCGAACGTGACGGGGAGGTCGATCCGCCCGAAGGGACCATCCGCTTCCCCGGCACCACCCGTGGATCGGATCCGGCGAAGGTCGGTCGCGCTTTGGGAATGCCAAGGGCTTGGAGCGCGTGGATGTAGAGGAGGTTGAGGCCGCCGCCGACCTTTCGAGGCGCATGGTGCCGATGATGGGGTCGACGACGAGCGGAACCTCCCCGGATGCGGATGTGACGGGGTGGTCGGCCTTGTCGAAGGTGATCGCCGAGCTTGACCACTTGAGGTACGCTGGCGCGGCCTGCCGTGAAGAGGACCACGCGGCGGGTTAGCTTTTGCCGGCGCTTGATTCGTGATCCAGCGCGCTCCGCCGAAGACGACGCTGACGGCACCCTCCTCGATGTAGATGTCCTCGCCACCGCCCTCGTTCGCCCCTTTGCCGCATCCCGGTCGTCATCCTTGTCACGACCCCGCCAGCCGTGCCCATCACGTGCTTCTTCATGAGTCGGTAGTCCTTCATCTTGTGCTTGACGGGGCCCCCTCGTGGTGCGGGCACGGGCCATCAAGCATCTTGTCAAAGTGCCGCTTGGGGACGCTGTAAAGGCTTGTTCTTCTTCTTGCCCGCTGGGAGGCTGGTCCCCCTCCCGAGCCTCGTCGTCGGCCTTAGCCTTGCCCCGCCGGTGACGGGCGGGAGAAGGCGTCCTCTCCCCGATGTGGCGGGTGGCGAGGTCGAGGAGCTCTTTCACGGTCCCGGGCTTCCCGACGCCGAGCTCGCGGATCGCTCTCGCAGGTGGTGCCGAAGGTGAACGCGGTGATGATCTCGGAGTCGGAGGCCTCGGAGAGGTTGTTGCAGAGCTTGGAGAAGCGCCTGATGTAGTCGCGCAAGCTCTCTCCCTTCTTCTGCTTGCACCCGAAAGTCGGGTCCCACGTCGTGCTCGGCCTGGTGTAGGTGCCTTGAAGTTGCCGACGAAGAGGTCGCGCAGGTCCTCCTGGGGCCGCGGATCGCCTTCGGGCAGGTGCTCGAGCCAAGACCGGCTGAATCCGCAAGGTAGAGCGGGAGGTTGCGGATGATGAAGTATTTGTTGTCACGCGCGTCGCCGCACCGAGGCGATAGTCTTCTAGCCACGTGTCGGGATCGGTCTCCGCTGTTCGCACCAGGGTCGGAGCTCGAAGCGGGAAGGAACGGAGTGTCGTGGATGCGCGACCCGAACGCCCTTGGCCTCCTCGAGCTCGATCTCGGGCCGTGGCGCCCTCGCTTAGGCAACGGGCTCCGGGCGTCGGGCCCGGCCGCGGTCTTCTTGCCGCCGTGGCGGCCACCCCGACGCTTGTTGTATGAGCGAGGGGGTGGTCGTCGGCGCTAAATCACGGGCGGTCATCGCGCGTCGTCAGCGGTGGTGCTTGCCGTCGTCCCCGCGGGCGCGCTTCTCCGCACGAGCTTCCGCTTTGCGCCGAAGCGGTGAGCGCGGTCACGCGGCGTCGCGGTTCTCGCCCACGCCGCGACGCACGCGGACTCGCGAGGCCGGGTTCGAAGAGGCCTCGTGCTCCTCCTGGTAGGCGGTGAGACGCCGAGCTTGCCGCCTCGGGCGAGGAGCTTTTGAGCTGCTCGTGAGAGCTCGCCGTGCCTCAGATCCTCGGGCGGGGCAGCGTCGCAGAGCATCGTGGCCGCCGCCAGTTCTCGTGAGGCTCTTCCGAACACCGGGCTGGTGTTCGCCGGCACCCTCATCGCGGTTGATGCGGTGGTAGGCATCGCGAGCCGCGTGCTCGCGTGTTGTCTCGCCTCCCGGGCGGCGAGGGAGGGCCTCGCGCCGCCTCGCTCGAGCTCGTTGAGCTCGCCCGCGGCCTTGACGCGGCCGACCGGCCGCTGCTCACGCTCGCCGAGTCCGGGGGTGTGCTCGACGGAGTCGCCGAAGGGTGGCCGCCCAATGCACCGTCGGGGTCCGCACATGAAGCACCGGGCGAGACGGGTCGGTGTCCATGAGTCTCATGCCCTTGAGGGCGGCCGAGCCGTGGACGTCGCCCGGTGGGGGGCTGGTGCCCGCAGTGAGGAGACCCGGCTGCCCGTCGGGTACATCTCCCCCGGCGAGGGGCGCCCCCGAACTCGGCCGACCGACAACGCAGCGTCTTCTCCGGCGAGCCGCAGGGACGACGTTGGCGGTGGAGTAGGTCACGCCGCGAACAGAGCCCCGAGTGGGCTCGAGCCCTAGGATGTTCGGGAGCAGGTCCTGATGAGGACGGCGAAGCGATCCGCCGCCGCGGATGGAGCTGGCGGGCGCGAAGTCGTCTCGCCCATGCTCGTTAGCACGGAGTCGGTGGCGCCGCGAAGACGGCTGGGCACGCCCCCGCCGCATCGCCGAGGGAAGACAGCCCGGCGAGGGGGCGCTCCCCACCCGCGCCGGGAAGTCGAGGGCCCGGGGCGCATCGTGGGAGCTCGGGCCGTCGGCGGCGAAGAAAGCCATCGGTGGGGATCGCCACACTAGCGCTCCCCCTACCTGGCGCGCCAACTGTCGTGGTCTAATACCACCGTCACAATAATCGTCTGGCTAGTGTGTGCAGCGATGGCCTAGCTCTAGAGACAATGACTCAAGGGTTTATATTTGTTCGGGGCAAATCGAGCTCCCTAGTCCAGTCGGAGTCACTATCCGAGCTCAAACGCTCATACCGGGGTGAGTACAAGCTGGGCGAGAGAGGGAGCGGGCTCCCAAGTCTCTGTGATTGAAGCTAGTGCCAATATCGAGTGGAGTGTAAGCGGATCGGTGAGGCTTGAATGTCTTGCCTCTACCCGGTGGCGTGGGTCCCCTTTATAGTCGCAAGGGGGATACAGACGCCACCGCGTAGGACGGATAAAAGAGGAAGGAGATGTAATCCTAAGGGTGAAAGTGCTAAAAATGGCTTGAAGCACCGAGCTCGTTAGGCCAACAGAGCTCGTCGTCAGCTCGGGTGCACGGGCGTAGTCGTTCCTGGTCGTCGCCGTACGCGGGATTCTAGGATTTGGACGGTGGCCGGCCCACGCCTGGTCTTCAATCGGAGTTCTTCAATCGGAGTGGGAATGCATCCCGTCGGTATGGTCACGGCCATACTTTGGATGAGGTGAGCGTGCGTTGAGTGTACCCGTATGGCACTATAGAAGAGCGGTTGGCCGTAGCAGGGTATGGCGGGACGAATCCGTCACCACCCCGCCCGCCACGCGGCTGGCCTGCGGGCTACAATGCTCGCCGTCGGGAGTGGTTGGCCAACTCTGTACCCAAAGGCTTCCTCGAGAAGGCAGGCGGACGAGCTCTGGATCGTCGCCCGGGCTCGACCGCACGCGTGATCACAGAGCTCATAGCGGCGGAGCTCGAGCGAGGCGGAGTGAGACCCCTGGATGAGTCCACGCTTATGGGGAGTCGGGAAGCTCATAAGGGTAGAGCTCGAGCGAGGCGGAGAATTGCATCCGCCCAGAGAGCTCATAAGGGAAGAGCTCGAGCGGGTCGGGAAGAGGTCCCCTATCGAGCTCGTTCTCATGTGGGACCGGCGGGCTCGTAGAGCTCGGGCGAGGCGGAAAGAGCTCTCTGACTGTTCGCGTGCTCGTACGAGGCCAGAGAGCTCGTCCTTTGGCCCAGTTCGAGAGCCCTCGCGCTATGATGGGGCGGCTTGTCTCGTCGTTCGCCCCACGGGTTCGTTTGTTAGTTGGGCCGGGCCGCGCCTGGGCTTTTGTTTCGGATCGGGCCAGATTCGGGGTGCCCCGAATATCGATCCCCCACAGACGGTGTTGGGTCCTTAGAGGGGGAGTAAATTTGGATTGGGGTGACATGTTTTTTTGTAGAAGATCAAGTAAATCTGGCTAATCAAAATGTTAGTAACCCCTTATGAACAAAGTGTAGAAAATCCACATTAGTTTGTAGCTGCCCTTTATCCTAAATTATCTTTTCCATTTGTTCGGACCGACCCTTTGTATTTGGCCATTTTATCTGTTAGGTTGGCACCCTCGAAGTGCAGGTGCCGTGGTAAATTGGCAACTGCCTTGTGGCTGGTGTCTTAGGAGAAATGGTGGGTTAGGGAATGAAAAACTGTGGTCAGGGAATTGAGAGACTTGTTTAGTGATAAAGTATGTGGGATCAGTACTCCATGTAGAGAGTTTGACATGAAAAGAGAGAAACAGACAGCCTAACTCAGGCTGGCTGCTTGTCTTGAGGAGCTGCCCTGGGCTCGTTTGGATTGATGTCCGTGCCTTACCAGCCAAAAATTGGCCGTTGAGTCATTGACCATAGGCAGGATAGTAGTTTGGATCACAGCTGCTTTTTGGCTTGCCCAGTCCCACACGGCCAACACATGGTTCATTTTCTGGCCGATGCGTGGCAGATTCTTGGGCTGTGGATTCAGTCACCAAAGTTTGGCCGGCCAACTATTTGGCTTGGCACAAAACAACACCAATCAAATCGCACGCCCTCAAATACCCAATGGCCTAGGTACATGTTGGCTCACAAAAGTAATACTAACCATAGTGGTCACAGTTAAGCTTAAGCTGAGCTTATTTCACGTAGTCGACACCTGGATCGGTCGCCGTAGTCGGCACTGGATCCGTCCGCCGGTCGCCATAGTCGCAATGGCGTTCCGTGACTCGTAAGGCAAAGGAGCGGTCATAGCGCTAGCAAATTTCTGGCCATGTCAGCATGCTCACATGGCATAATTATTTGCAAAACAGCCACCACGTCACCAAAACTGGATTAGATTAGTGCCAAAATGTGTTAAGTGCACCGGATTAGAAAACCACGGTAGTAAAATAAACTAAACAATTCCTTAGGGGTTATCTAGACTTCCGTGAAAACACAGGGTAATATTTTGGACTTTTTCCTAATATATTACTGCATTGAACTGCAGGTGGCCTGTGCTCATGCCATGTTGGTGTCATCCTAACAGTCCATGTCGGCATTATACTGATGACTGGAATGATGATATATCCAAGGATGAGTTGGACTCTGAAATCCCAGCTGGCGAGAAGATGAGATATGGATACATAATGAGAATTATAGATACATGTAGTCTGTGGAACCCATCAAGATTTCCCCTTGATAGGTCTAAGGCTCACTCTATATGAGTGTATCAATCTCCATGTCAAGTAACCTTTTCATGGACCTCTATTGTGCACTGTCCCTCAAAAAGTTAATACAAAAATCTCTTGTTTAATGCTCATAACATTACCCCTAGCTCCCAGGTGTTGTCCTTCGTGTAGAGACAAAACAAATAATCACAAGACCAGGGATACATTGCCATTGTAACATGTTTGGTGTCAATAAATAAATATATCGGCGCTATTGAAATTATGACTTCAAATTCCAAACCAACAACTTTGTGGAAGACAAAGAACCCTAACTTTGCCAAACTATTGATTCACATCAGAATCCAAAGGTTGAATAATCTATTCTGTATTTCACAAGTGCCTTCCAAATGCACATGGAGTTTACTATGGTTGCTGGACAATAGGTGGAATTCCATTCAACAAGGGCACAAAATTCCCTGCTACTAATACAAGATAACATTAGAATTTTACTTCTGATTGATACAAATTACTCGTCAACAACATTACTGAATAGGCACGGATAAGTTTTTTGTACATGCATCGTTATCATGACATTCACATCTCAAGATTGTAGTGAAAGTCCTCACACTCCAATGTTCTTGCTCCTTGTTGTCTTAAGAGTAGAGCCTCACACGCATGGTAATTGGCGCACGACACAATGGGCATGATGATAGTGTTGGGCCACATTCCTTGCATGTCTTGCGAAAAGAAAAACAAGGTTTGTCAATAACTCATCCAAACAAATTAATTGAATTCTTTTAATACTCCCCAAAAATAATTGAATTTTATCTTTAAAGGTTAGTCATAGTTCTCAATTCTCAGATTAGTTCATTTGGGAGAGTTCACTAGCAATATATGTTGTCATAATGGGTAATCATTTACCATTTCACACTTTCAAACTTGGATACTTCGCATATGGAGATGCAATGTGTATAGAAAACTTACCAGGTGACCACACTGAAAAGCCATGTCCTTTGGATTGGTTAAACATATGGGACATACCTGTAGGCGGCAAAGATATAGTTTAACACTTTAATGTGCCATCACTCTTGAGAAATATAATGAGGAACTGCTGGCCCAAAGTACCTGCTCGTCGGCAGTGCTTTTGCCTATACCAGTTGACTTCGAGCTTGCAGTTTGAGGAGGATGTGAAGCTGCAGCATTATCATATTCAAGAACTCTATTTGGAGGAGGAAGAATCCTAGGAGAGCCAATCCTTTATGCATGCTTTCTGGGAGATCAGTTCAGATAAGACCATACATACAAGATCAGCAAATGGAAAAGAAATAGCAGCAATGCCAAGAAACTAATTCAGGAGCACAAAGAACTAAGTAAAAACAGGTACTCTGGAGGTCGGAGGCCTTGAGTTGCTTTATACTGAGAAGGTATTTCCATAAGAGCTGCAAGGGCAAATGCGGCCTCCTTCTTTGACATATCCTTACTTGTTGACATAATATCAGTGAAGTTCACAAACTGCAATAGTTCAGCAATAGGATTCTCAGAAGACCAACAGGTCAGAAACTGAAGTCTATTCTACTCAGAATGCAATGGCAGAAAATAAATTTATAGGTTAGTATATTTTTTCTTCTTACTTGGAATAATGAATATGCTCGCAAGTTTATGTAAAAAAAGTGGCAGGTACATGTACAATAGCAAGCAAGGGGTCCGCTATAAGTGGAGGAACATCAATGATTTGGAATTTAAGCATCATAGAGTAGTATTATATAATTATAATCACCTGGAAATTGTCAAAAGCTCTTTCAGGGATACAGTCATCAAAATGCTGCATCGCATCCCATGGTCCATCACCCACCCCAACCATTACTATTGAAAGAGGATAGTGCCTGACAACCAAATAGGCTTCAGTAATACCACAGGACCAAGTTCTAAGACATGATGAACTGAATTTTACCTTGCATCAACAATTGCTTGTATAGTTGCTTGTTCCTGTGGACTTAATCTTCCATCATTTGTATTAGCGGCAGTCACCTACAACTTTTGCTCAGGTCAAATATGTAGATAATTTTAGTTAATTATTTCGATGCTATTATGAACATGTTACCTGTCCATCAGCTATGATCACGAGGACATGGTATTGCCAATTACTATTTTCAACAACAGAAATCACTGCATAAATAAGAGGCGCAAAAGAAGTTGGTCCTGCACACAGTTGAACCAAGGAATAAGCAACACGTAACCACAGACCAGTACTGACTGAGCAATGGTAGTGGCCACCAATGTTTCGCTATGAGTTTGAGGACTACACAAATAGGCTATTGCACAGTAGTTTGTGAGGAGCTTAGGACTTGCTTCTCTTCAGAAACTTCAAAATCCTAGAGTCTGGGCTCTCTCTGGAAACTGAAATATTTTGGTCTTCTGACTTACTAGCAAAAATGCCCGTGCGTTGCCACGGGATTTATATCCTATGTCATTTGTTCTAATATATCTTAAAATTAGACATAATTTGTATGGTGGTTGGTACATTCAGTGTCTGAATTGCATGAGTATAGATGACGAATTTCTATCTTCGACGGGACGCTAGTATTAATAATAGGATCTATTGGATGGACACCATTAAAATTTTCACAATTTTGAACAACACTGCTTCTATTCGCCTAACTGGGTTGACACCATTACAATTTTCGCAAGTGTTTGAAATATTGCCGCACATTACAAAACCGTTATCCCTGGAGGTTAGCTGGCTAGGGCAAGAAAGACACTATCACTCCCGATCTGCTCCGCCTACTTTCGAGCTCAAGGCGGATCGGCGGCAGGTATGGCGTCGCCACCTGACGGGTCGCGATGCTACTCGCCGGTGTCCCGTAGTTGTTCCACAAAACACGTTAATGCAGAAATCTATAGAATAGGAATTAAGAATTGAGAAAATAAAAATAAAAATAGAAAAGGCAAGCTGAACATTGCGTAATGGCGGATTAACAAAGCAAGATTTTACTTCACGCGGTATTCTAAATCAGGTAGCACTTACATGTGGGACCAATGGTCCATGAATCAGTCTTATTCACCTTCCCCAAATACGCACGACACACCATCGTTCTTATCCATCCATTCTCTCCTCTGTTTTCAATCTTACAGTGCATCCCCTCTCAGTAGAATCTTCCTCTCAAAACACTGAGTCCATGCCAAGGTCATAGCCTTCACTAATTTCTTGGAGAGGGTTCGATTCGATTCCTTGACGTTGAGCCGGCGGGTGGCGGGCACAGCGGTGCTCTGCACGCCACCGCACATAGTCTAGGTCCACGTCCACCCCTGCAGCTCCAACCTCATCCTACTTGTTCCGCCGCCCATCATGCTCAACGACAAGGTACTGCGGCTGGACAGTTATTCTTCCCCTTGATTTTCGTTTGCTGTTCTTTCCGCGTATCACACTTTTTTCTCAAGATTTTGATGCACACTCCTTGGTTTGTTGCTCATATCGGGCAAAGTCGCTCCTTGATTTCTACCAGGATCCGGCACATCCGCTAAGGTGCTCCGCCAGAGCCCATCAACCGACAAGCTCTATAATTTGTATCGATTTGTTTCAGAGAATAGAGGAAGACGAAATCATGAATTTATTGGTTTTATTTTGAGGAGTCGTGGCTCAGAAATTAGAATCGTCCATTATTTATAAGGACAACCGTAGGTGGCAGCTTGAATCGTGCATGTTAAGGAGTAGCCAGCGAGGCTTGGCCTCCAGAGATTGGCTGCTTGGAGTTGGAGACGGACTCAGAAATTTGAACGGACGTGCAATTTTCTTTTTCCCCGGAGCTGATGGCCGAGGCCGAGACAGGTTGGGACAGGCGAAAGAAAACATAGGTGAAAAAAAACAGCAGAAATTTTCGTGCTTTAATAGTAGGTATAGATTAGTTATTACAGCATCTACGCGAGGGGGTGTTGTTACCTGAAAGGTTCAAATGTGGTACTATTTGCCGATACCTTGCAAGAACCTCCTCAAAGCCACGGCAGAGTCGGTTCTCTGGGTAGAAGCTGAAGACAGAGTGATCATGTGTAGAAGCTACAAAATGAATGAACTCTTGTCACTTCATGTATGAACCATGCCAATTTCCTAAATTCAGGTCATAATGGGAAAACAACAAAAAAACTGGTGTACCATCGCCAAATCCAAAACATGGTATTAAGTTATCATCATCGAAAGGTGACAGTGTTCGCCCGATTATAGAGATAGCTTGCTCATATGGATTTGGGGTGCCATTAATGGCATGCAGTGATTTTCTTCTAAAGGAATGCCTGCCTGCAAAATTCAGACAAGCAGTTCTTTATAATCAGGAGGAACTTAATTCTTAAGTAAAGCTGCTAGAAAGCCATGAAGTAGAAGGAAACAGCCATGATGGGACTGAACAAAGATGTAAAAAAATTTAACACGCCCGGTGGGACTCGAACCCACAATCGCCTGATTAGAAGTCAGACGCCTTATCCATTAGGCCACGGGCGCTCGCTGGTCAGAAACGCGCTATATAATATTTTATAAGCCTTGATGTCCGTCCCGATTTGTTCCAGCCTCATCAACGAATAGAACCTGCTCCAAGCATCAGCTAAGTTTGTTAACGATCTCTGGCTACAACTTTTGAAAAGTGAATAGGTTATTTCAAAGCTGCTCCAAGGATCCAACGCATAGAATAGGTGTTCAAAAGCTTTGTAAGCAATAGCACAAACTCTTGTTTTTTCACCACCCATCATATGAAAGTTTACCAATTTCTTGATCAATTATTTTACTCCATCAAAATCCCTCATATAGCGGACAATTCCCGAACAATTGGAAGCGATGACGAGGTCGATAAATTGGTATTACCTCAGAATCTAAGCCCTTGGAACACACCAGTAGTTGTAGAAGTGGGTAAGGCTTTTGTTCATCTTGTCCGGGTTCAGATCTACATGACCTACCTCTTTCAAATAGAGGCATAACGGGTGATTATTTCTGCTTCTGCAAACCCCCGCTTCAAGATTTTAATTAATATATAAACTATCAAACTCAAGAAAATACCCATGGCACGAAAATTATTAGCGAAAACAAGCACAATGCCCAGGATATATCCAACGTATAATTATACTTTGACTGAACCCAGGGCGGCCCCTCTGATAGCAAGTGTTATCGTGGAGCAGTAATTGGCACCAAAATAAATAGAAACAAAAAATGAAATGTAGCACGTAGCAACCAGGAGCGTTGATCCTATGCAGCCTTTGATCATAGCATGAAAAAATGTTGAGCTCAAAGAATCAAAATATACTACCAACACAATGATGATTTCATTGCAGTAAAGGGCAAAGCCACATTTCAGCACAAGGCAGGAACGGGACTTGTTATCTAAAACAGAAATTATCCCATCACAACCATCTAATACTATGAATTACAACCACAGTGAATGAGGCGCTGCCAATGAGAATCAGCCAAAATTTCGTATCTTTGCTAAACATTATTCTAGGTCCAGCAAAGCTGCGTTATGTTACAACCAATCAACCTGATGCGCCCGACACACAACTCAAAACTGAACGATGATCTCTGGGCGCACTGGCAAATCGATCAACTAGGCATACTGCTTCGAACATTCCAGGCAATCTCAGTTTGGTACATCAGGCTTTTCATATAAAGGTTCCAGGCATTCTTTCGCTCTATGAACCTTTGACTGGAGATAGAAGCTCCCGCTCTTGGCATTCCTCTCAAACATTGTGTCGTACTTCTGCAAAGTATCCAAACAGGGGGAAACTTGAAGTTAAGTCTGGCTCAGACAGTGGTTTTGTACCGATGGTTCTAACAGTATGGAGTTAACAAAAGCTAACAGGACATATTTTGCGCATCATAAAAGTAGTCAGACCTGGACAATCTCTTCCCACGTTGATTGTTCACTGATACCAAGAATTTGCCGGGCTTCTTGCTCAGTCATGGCCTTGCTAGCCCGTCTAATACCGTTTATAGCTTCTTGGGCAGCTCCAGTTTTGTTTGCATCTAGGAAAAATCAGAAATGATTAATTATTTTTCAAAAAAAAATATGGTATATGGGTAACTAATGTAGCAGTGCAGATGTGTTTTCTGCCATACACAGAAACAATCAATAAGTTCACATTTATACAGTTATCATACACAGAACCTAATCAATTCAGTCAAAATCTGGTTCGACTATAAAAGTTCCAAACACATAGCCCAACACTACTTGTATAGTTATGATACTTTGCAGGCGAACAAGGGCTATGCTATGCATTAATAATTTGATCTGAACAGATGGAGATAGTATGAAATTGGCAACAAGGGCTATGCTATGCATTAATAATTTGATCTGAACAGATGGAACAGTATGAAATTGGCTTTTCTTTCAAAAGTATGAAATTGGCTTTTGTATGCATGTACACGAGGACTTCACGTATCCTTCAATCCTAGGAAAGCCATCATGGCGATTTCCTAAAGTGAAACATATGAACATATCCTACTGGCGAAACTGTCAAAACAGGCATATTATGGAACTTGCCATCACTTATTAGTTCACAAATGCAAAACTATTTGAAAGAAAGTAATTCAATTTTGCATCTTCAATTTGCAATTTAACAGCAGAGCAGTCCAAGCAATGTGCCAATATCCCTAAATCTAAGGACCAACACAAAACACAATGGCGACCCTGGTACAGCACCACATAATATCATCACCACCCAAACTGTGACAGGCTGACAGTCCGCATTCCATGGCCTCGATATTTATTTTTATTTTTTTTAGTATCGATTGTATGCTTTAGAATGTACATTGGGAAAAAATGAACGAAAGCACTAAGAAAAGAACGCATTTTTGGATCCGTAAGTTGTATTTTGATAAACGGAACTGTTCCAAATGATATTACTGAGGTGCCTATCTTGTCTTGCATCAGAGAACTGGAACAACAGAGGATAGTCGGGGCAAAGGACTCAAATTTTCTCTTAACCAGTGACAATCAATGCCTCACAAATCGCTAATGCCTCCATGGTTTCACGATTCAAGCCACCGCACGGTCAAAATAGCCCGGAAATCCTATGTTTTTGACAAGGCAGGAGGGAGGGAGCAGGAGCAGGAGCACTCACGACGAGGGCCTGGCGGTAGGCCCGAGCACCGCCCCGCCCACCACGGTTCCGCCCATCACAATCAGATTCGCGAGGAGCCTGCCCGCTGTGTGACAAACCGAAGCGTCGGGGCGAGACAGATAATAATTATTTTAATTAACCTCTAAATGCGAATGCGGCGTGCGAACAAAACTCTAGCTAGCACTATACCGTAAAGCAAAACTAGCCCGGCCCGACCCGCCCTATCGCAGGCCGGCCCGAGCCCGGCGGGGTTTTAGCCCGCCCATGAACTTTCTCTTGGACCAGGGCAATCGGGCAGAGATTTTGAAGCCCGATAAAATTTTTTTCTTGGCCCGAACTCGGCCCGAAATATATTTTTAGCTATTTTATAGTGTAAAATTCACGGGTAGCCCGCCAAGCCGGGCCCGGCCCGAAAAAGCTAGGCCCGACTTGCCCGGTGGGACGTCATGGGCAGGATTTTTGGCCCGAAATATTGGGTTTTTTCGGCCCGGCCCGAAAAATGCTCGAGTTTAGCTAGCACGAGTCGAATCGAGAAGGGGATAGAAAAATCAGCGCACCATGGCGATGTATCCTCCTCCTTCCCCTCCCCGCAACGGGCGACGGACGGCGAAGAAGAAGGGCCCTAAAGACTAGGGGTTGAAGGGACTGGCCCGGCCGAGAGGGAGGAAGAGGAGGAGGCCTCGCGCGTGGAGGACAACGGTGAGCCGCGAGCACGGTGGGGACGACAACGGGCTCCAGGGAAGTGGCGGCTCCGCAGACGGCCAGTGGTGGGCGGTTTTGGCTTGTCAGCCGTGAATAGGGCGTGGGCGGCTTTATTTGGGCTTTAGTTGTTCATCTTGGGGAAACGAAAGACGAAAGTGGGATATGGGTTGGGCTAATTCCATCACGAGTAGGCCCATCACGAGTAAGGCGTGCACATTTTTTTTCTTTTATTTATTTGTTTGTTTATTATTAGTACTACCTCTATTTTAAACTAATATTCATTATGGCAAAACTATTTTTCTATGTATTTAGATAATATATTATGGCGATAAAAAGGTCTCCTTGGAAGGAGCAGCCAAAACACACCTTCGATGCACAAGCGGCCCACAAAACACAAGTTAGTAAAACTAGACAAGCCACATTCCACTTGCATCATCATCATCTACCTAAGTCAGAAACTGCTTCAGCTCTCTGGTGCTTGGTTGCAGAAGCCATTTTCTCACAGATTTCGCACAGAGATGGATGGCACCTGAAACTGTATAGAAGCTGAAGCAAACGCGCGTTGAAAAGTTATGACAAAGAGGCCACAAGCTAGTTCAAGCATCGTGTATATACATGATGCACGGTGAGATGACATTTTGAAGCCTTGGCTAATATTAGTGCAAATGAGGATAAAACCAGGAAAGGCTAGTATTAGGTGCAAATGAGGATAGAACAAGGTGAAACATGGAGCATGTGTATAGCCTAGCTAGCGGTTACAAGAGCCTTAGTAACACTATCACAGCCGACGTTCGGGGGGGCGGCGGCGCAAGGGAAGTGCTTGGGGCGGTGCGGCAAGGGGACGGGCGGCAGCGCACGGGATAGGGAGCAAGAGCGGGAATTATTTTCTTTATTTGCTTGTCCCTAAAGATTATGTCGAGAACCGGCGATAGATTCCGGCAATCGACATGTCGACAACGAACTTGACGGGCGGCGGGGCTGATCCTGGCGGCTGCGATGACGTAGATGACGTAGTCGATGAAGAACGACGAGGTAGAAGACGGCGAAGATGGCGCGGAAGCAGCTTCAGCGGTGATGATGATCGCGGCGAGGTCGGGCGGCGTCGATGAGGAAGGCGGGGCGGTGGCAGCGCGCGCTGAGCGGCGTGTGGTGGCGTGCCAGCGGCGTCTTGGCGGCGGTGGTGACGGGCGGCCTTGGCTGAGGGGAAGGGGAGGGAGAGAAAGAGCCTAGGGCTAAGAGCTGTTGGGAGTTACCCCTTTAATTTATTTCTTCTTAAGATTCAACCGACTACATGCCCCTTGTATTTATAGTCCGAGGGAGACTTGCATGCTAAGATAGATCTAGAGATTTCCTTATAGATTGAAATTCCTCTTTTACAAGCAACCTATTTATTCCCTATTTTATTCCTATCTTTATTCCTTAAATATTCCTTACTTAATTGCGCGGCAACCGACGTAAGCGCATTCACGGACGACGATGGCGGCGGCCGGCCAGAGAAGGCCAAGGCGCCAGTGGCCTTGGGCCCTAGGCGGCGGCGGTTCCCCCCCCCCCCTCTTGTTGGGCCCTATTCGGCGATCTCTTTTTGGGTCATGACATTTCTCCCCTTTTCCGACAGCGTCCTCCGTTGTCATTCGCGACCGTTGTCGTTGTTGATGTGCCGGCGAAGATGGAAACGCCGACCTTTGCCGGTCGCGAACACCCTCGTAGTACCTTTGATAAGGCCGTGACGTAGTAGGGATGTTTGCCGAGGAAGACGATCTCCATTGCCGGGCGTCCAAATTGTTGCTGGTTGGAGCTTGATGGTTCCAGCCGATGACGAAGTAGGTTGTCGCCAATTCGTGTTGCCATTTGATGAAGGATGGGAGCCTCGAGGTAGTGACGGCCGCCGAGGTAGCAAGGTTGATGTGGGTGGTATGTACCTCTTGTCGTCGCCGTGAAGCTCACAAGTCGAGGCTTGCTTTGAAGATGGAAGCGCCGAAGTCTTGGGCGAGGTGGATCGCCCGTTTTCTCTCTATGTAGGGTGCCTCCGGTGTATTGTAGCCCACGGCTTGTTGGCGTAGTCGCATGGGCGTAGATGTCGTTGAGGAACAAGGGAGCCAACCGGTATGGCTCTAGAGCCGTCCCCCGCCGCCAAAGTCGCGTAGTCGACGTCGCGATGGTTGTTGGTGTCGTCGTTTGAAGGACGTCCCAAAACCCGAGTAGGGCACCATGGTATGTTGTAATGAGAACCTCCTAAATTACAGGGCCCACATGTACTTATCATTGTCATTAAGACCTCGATCTTTATACACGAGTTCCCAATAATCTAGAAAGTGCTATTAATCTTCGAACAGGATCTCATTAACAAGCCACTCCGGTATTACAACATTTTATTCAAAATACATCGAGTAACGCGGAAGGATTACATAACCATAATTTTACAAACCATTTGTTCAAAACAAACTTAAGTAGTAATATTACAATCCGAATTTATTGGAGTAACATTATACATATAAAAAACACCGACAACCCCGCCCGAGGGTTCAACTCTACTCGTCATCTTCCTCCCGGTACACCGTCATGCAGCGAGGACCAAAACAAGCACGCTCATGACCTGCTCCCGCAACAAGGGTCAAAGAACCGAAATGCGGGAGTACTCAACAAGACTTACCCGACCAAGAAAAAAAGGAGGAGACTTCGGGAATGCAGGTTTAGGGGAATCAAGGTAAGGCTTAGCAAGAATCAAGAATTCTTTTGCGAGAAAAGCTTACTAAAGGTGAATCCTTACTTTCAATATTTTTAATTCATATTAGTAACTCATATACTCTAGGCTTTCCTACTCTAGAGCAAACATTTCTTTCATAAGCCAACTTTCTTTCCTCAAAACCATATTCCATCATTTACTACTTAAGACGGTGCGAGGATCAAGTCTCCTTTTCTCGTGGAGCAAGCGCCGATTCGAACCGCTTACAAAGTGGGGATACCTCACCCACCGACATATGTAGAACTTAAACTTGCATATGTCAACCCTCACTCGGACCGTCAAAACGGGACCGCGTCCCACGCCACCCGAGAGTACCGTACACCTCCAATCCGGGACTTTAACCCACGAGGGTAACATGTACTCCCGCCATCTCTCCACTCCCGGTCGCGCGGTTATGCGTTCGATTTGGCTCACCTCCGAGATCTTGGGCTTACTCGCGTATATGTGGCCGGTATAACAAATTCTTGATCCAAGGGCCAATCAACGAAAGGTCCTTAATCGAAACCTGACGGAACAAGCACGATCAGGTAACCTGTCGGCTTAACCCCAAAGACACAACTCGTGTCCCGTCAGGTCTCAAATCAAACACTACACCTCATTATTCTTCCAAAAAGAGAACCATATTCATAAAATAAAACATTTTGATGAAAAAGCTTAACTAAACAAGCGAGGGCTAAGCAATACTAAGCATTTTTCGAAATTACACATGGGGTAACAAGGATGATATTGCAATAAACAAGGATGGTAATGCAAAGCAATTAAGTTATCTCTCAACTCCTAATACTTAATGCAACATATCATAAACATAAGTGTAAAAGCTTTGTAAAATACAAGGAAAGGTTTAAATGTATCCAGGGGCTTGCCTTCGTTGATGAACGGGGACTCGGGGTCAACACCACAACTATAGAAATCCTCTCCAAAGAACAACCCTCCTCAAAGAACGGCTCGGCTTTAACAATCTCGGTCTCGTTCACTACACGAAATAATGTATGCTTCAACATGATGGAATTTAAATATGATGCTCAACCGATGCATGAAATGATAACAACTTGAGTATAACTTTTCTTCACGATAAAGTTGCAACCCAACAAAACCAACTTGTTGAACTACTCTAAAGATATCATCACCATTGCCTAAGGAGTTCTCAAGGACCACTTGATTGTGATATGATCCAAGATTCACAAAACAACCCAAAAGTCACACAAAAACCTAAATTATTTGACACTAAACCAATTTTAAACCACATGAAATAATAGGACTTAAGATAGAAAATAATTTAAACATTTCAAAACGACTCCAAACTTTTTATACAAGTAGAACATATCATAAAAACAGTACCAAATAAATTTTTATGATTTTTGAATAAATATATAATTTTCTAAAAATCATGGAAGATGCATTTTTCAATTAAAATTTGTATTTTTAAAACATGCAAGAACTACTCAAAATCTAAGTTTCAAATTTTTCATATGTAAACATACTCATAAGAAGACTCTACAAAAATTTTTAGAATTTTTGAGACCATTTTCAAATTCCTATGAAAATTACAAAACAGGACACTATTCACATTTGAAGAAAAACGAAAAACAAAAGAAAAGGGAAAACCAGCCGTCGGGCGAAACCGCCCGATTCGCCCACGCGTTAACTAGCAGGTCCGATCCGTGCCCCGCGTTGCTAGCGGCCGCCCGGTGGTCACCCCTTGGCCCGACCACGCGGCGGCGCCCGGCTTTGGCCGACCGTTTTCGCCCGGCGGCGACCCGCCGGCGACGAGACCCACCTCTACGCGCTCCCCCACAGCCCCAGCGCATCCCAAGGCACCCCAAACCTAAACCCTAACGCACCGCGGCACCCTTGCCGGGCGACCATGGCGGGCGTGGGCGCTGACGGACGGCGGCGGAGCGGACGCCGGAAAGGCACGGCGACGATGAACACGCCAACACCTAAAGCACAGAGAGATCATTTCGCCACTTAATCGAAAACCGGCACCCTAGCTAGATCGCGCCGCGACGCCGAGCGACAACGCCGCTTCGTCGGCGGCAAGCGCGTTCGGCGACACGGCACGTCAACCGACCCAACCAAAGGCGGGGGGATAGGAAGAGCTCACCGCGGCTCGATTGGCAAGGTGGTTGGGTCGAACAGATCGGTAAGGGTCGCCGACACGACGATGGCGGCGACGGGCGGCGCCCCCGACGGCAACGGGTGACGTTCCGGCGAGTCCGAGCGGAAACGGTCAAGCCGACCAAGATCGGGACCACGAGGCGACTCTAGATATCAAGACGGTTTAACTCGAGGCTCACCCGAGAGGATCGGACGACGGCGGCTCGGCGCCTTCCTCCGACCGACCGAGAAGATGGCGCACGGCGGCTCCGGTGGGTTTGGGGCGGCGCGAATGGGTTCAAAAGGAGCGCAAGGAAGTTGCGAACGAGATGGCGTGCTCAAATTAGTTAGGTGGAGCTTCGGGCGCGACGAGGCGGCGGCGGAGATGGTTTCCGCGGCGGTGAAAGAAGAAAAAGAAGAAGAACGTCGCCGGCCGAGCTTTATAGAACAAGGGATGGTTGGACGCGTGGATGGCGGCGTCTCGAAGGTCTCCGGCCCGGTCAGCGACGGCTGGGCTCGCGAAGACGCGAGGCATCCACGGCGACGCCGGCGACACGCCCGGTATGGAGGGAGAGCAAAGTGAACTCCCCATTCCTTTGTAGCACCAAAAACCCTAACTTATGAATTTTGATCAAATTCTCCTCAAATTTGACTTGAACTTGAAAAACTCCAAAAAGCAACTTGGCCTAATTTTTCAAGATCTACAATTTTCACAATTGGAAGATTTTCAAATTCGGCCTCTAAATATGACTTTTTTGAAATGGGGTCAAAAGGGGACAAATTTGAATTCAAAATTACTTTTAAAAGTACTCAAAAACTTGAAAAACTTTGTACATATCTTTTGTTCATCAAGAAAAGATCTACAAACTAGCTTTTGGAAGTTTTTGCAAATTTTGCTTAGATTTTGAATTATGGACAAGGGGGTAAAGAAGGGTTTGGAAATTAGGTTTTTGAATTCAAATCAAGGTAGAATTTGATCAAATTTCGTACTACCAAACTATAACCATGAAAACATTCATCCACACCAACAATTTGGATCAAACACATGTGATCAAAATAAAAGCACCCTAACCCCTAAACACAACATTTTTCCCGAAATATAAACTTATTTTAAATTGAATGCATTTCAATTTCCTAAGCATGCATGCTTTGCGATGATCATGATGACATGGCAAAATTTTTAGTTGATTAACACCGGGGTGTTACATATGTTGTCTCCGTTCTCCCGTGGCGCCTTGGTGATGCGAGAGGAGCCAAAGAAAGAGGAGTGCCGTTGTCGTCGGTTTGGTACCGTGGTACACGATGTTACGCTTGCGTGGTACCGATGATGTCGCCTTTGCTTTGGAGCTGCGGCTTGATTGATGGTGTTCTCCACCATTGTCGATGTCGGCCGAATGTCCGGCAAGTGTAGTAGATCGTTGGCGAAGAAGGTCGCGAGTGAGCGACCGTCTCCTTGGTGGCGCGGGGGGCGTTGGTGTTCTCATCGGCCGCGGGCGCCCATGTGTGGAACGTCGTGGTTGCCAATGTCGAGGTTGGCCGCGAGGATGTCGTCGTGGTTGATGCCCTTGTAGTTGTTGTCGATGGTAGGCATGGTGAAGACGTAGTGTCGACATCGGGAACGTCATTGGCGTTGGCATCCTTGAGGGACGTCGTTGCGGTTCATGGTGCCCATGGTAGCGTCCTTGTCATTGTCGATGTCGCCGATGCCGCAAGCATTGTGGCTAGCGGCGTTAATGGCGATGTCGGGGATGTCGTTGATGCTCGAGGGGGTGTCGTTGTTCTCGCCGATGATGCCGGGTCGAAGACGTCTTGGTTGACGACGTCGGCGACATCGTTGGAGCATGGGTGATAGAGGTAGAAGCTCCTTGTTGAATGGGATGGACTTGCCCGGTGACCGTGGGCGTGTGATGTCCCGGGTCGGGCGAAGTTGTTGGCGTTGTTGTTCGAGTGATGTCGCGGACGCGGGGTTGAGATTGGCGGCGTCGGTGCCGATGTCGGCGACGCCGTTGAGTCGTCCTTGTTGGCACTCCGGATGTTCCCAATGTCAAAGATGATGTTGGTAGTGACCGGGGAACTTATCTCGTGCCATTGTAGTAGCCGTGAGACGTTAGCCTAGTTGGGTAGGCTTTTCGTCGAACAATACCGGTGGACGTCGGTGGTAGCCCCGGTTCGACCGATCACGGATAGCAGCGGCCGGGAGCGCTCATGGGGTTGACGTAGGCTGGTGCTCGCCGTGGAGGGGACGACGCCGGCGGGCGCCTTTGGGAGACACCGTTGTTGCCTGCGGCGGCGTCCGTGGTAGTAGCGTCGTCGAGGGAGTCGCCCGCCGCATGGGCATGATGAATTGGCGTGTCGTCGATGTTGGCGTTGCCCATAGGGTTGTTGTCCTTGGTGGTCGCCGTGAAGCAGCTGGTAGCGCCTCCGGAGGGCGGTGAAGTTGGCTTGCATCTCCCTCATGAGACAAGCAAGCTCGTAGAACCCCATCCGAGCTCGGCGATCTTGTGGCCGCCCATCCGATCTTGGCGTTGGTGGTGGCGGAAGCCGCCGGTGGGCGGAATCGCCCCGTCTCCGGAACCATCCCGGCGATAGATTCGGGCGATCGACATGTCGACGACTTAACTTGAAGGCGGCGGGCTGATCGGGCCGCTGGCGACATAGGCCGATGAAGAACGACGAGGTAGAAGACGACTAAGATGACGCGGAAGTAGCTTCAGCGTGACGATGATCGGGCGGCGAGGTCAGCGGCCCGGTGAGGAAGGCGCAGAAGGCCGCCACGTGGTCGGGCGGCGCGGGCCGCCGAGCGGGCGGCGGCGGCGGGCGGCGTGCGCCGCGGCGGCGGTGGTGGACGGGCGGCGGGGAAGGGGAGGGAGAGAAAGAGCCTAGGGCCGAGCCGTTGGGAGTTACCCCTTTAATTTATTTCTTCTTAAGATTCAACCGACTACATGCCCCTTGTATTTATAGTCCGAAGGAGACTTGCATGCTAAGATAGATCTAGAGGTTTCCTTATAGATTGGAATTCCTCTTTTACAAGCAACCTATTTATTCCCTATTTTATTCCTATCTTTATTCCTTAAATATTCCTTACGTAATTGCAAAGCAACCGACGTGGCGCTAGCGTTCTGACGGGGCGATGGCGGTGCGGCCGAGGTGCGCGAAGGCTGCCAGGCCTTGGGCCCTAGGCGGCGCTGTTCCCCCTTGTTGGGCCCTATTCCGATCTCTTTTTGGGTCATGACAGAAAGTACATCTCCCTTTGTTTATATAGCCCTCATATAAGACTTGTATCTCAAGTAATCTCTAAAGATTTTCTTATATTTACGGAATACCTTTTACAAGCAAACTCTTATTCTTTTTCTAATAATAGGAGACTTCCTTATAGATTGGAAATATCTCCTTCACACCAAAAAGTCCTAATCTTACTCTATTTCGACGATGACGTGGAGCGAGGAGAGAGGTGGGGCGGCGGCAACCCCTCCACAGAGAAATTTTAGGGGCGGTTGGGCAACCCTCCCCCTCCGGGCCGCCCAATCTCGCATTGTGACAAACACCTTAATTAGGTCCTGAGTTTGATGTTATGGTTTTAGTGGTACATATATAGCGTTTCCATTAATAGCGAGGATATTTTGATATTACAAGTATAAAAAGTCTACATAACCCCCTCAACTATTGAGAGTGAACTACTTCACCCCTAGACACTTTTTGATAGCGGTTTTGTCTTTTTTTTTGATAAATCTCTCGAAAAAACATAGCAAATTAAAGAAAAAAAATCATAAAATAAAAAACCTTATTTTGTTAGACTCTACATGAGTATATCTACAGTGAACATATAGTATGGTATGTTTTACTATAAAGTTTTTTCTCTATAGCTTTAGATCTATGGTTTTATGTAATTAATTGAAATAATTCATAGCTACAACATACCACATTATATGTTGATTGTGTAGATCTATTTATGTGGAATCCAAAAAAGTTGAATTTTCCATTTTATGACTTATGCATGATTTACTATAAGTTTTTCAACGATTCAGTCAAAATAAAAACAAAACAAAACCACCGTCACCGTAGCAAAAACCACTACCCCAAACCACTTGGAGTTATTTGACCGGTTTTGGAAAGTTCAAGGTGTAGAAAATCCGGTTTTATAATTTAGGGGTAAAGTAGTCTACCCTCAAGAGAATAAGCCATATTTAGTGGTGTCATCCCTATAATTAATAAAAAAAAATAGAATTTCAAGACACATCTATAAACCACAATTTTGTGATATTACAATTTCAAAAACTGCATCATCTAAACCGAAGAAGAGAGCATTTATTATTAGCATCACAGGTGTTTTATTTTAAAATATGTGGAAGAGTTGTTGGAAGCCAAAAACAAGCAAAAAAAAAAACTGAGATGGTGCTGTCGATCGTGATGAAACACCTTACTTTTGCGCTAAACATCTTTGACTAAATATATATCAAAACGTGTCAATATTTACAGTACATAATTAGCATCATTAAAACGATATTTGAATATAGTTTTTTTAGAAATTTATTTAAAGATACACTTATTTTTTATAAATCGAATCAAATTCGCGCGCACAACAACAACATCAATTATTCAGGGACCCAGGAGCAATCACTGCAACAAATAAAAGTGTCGACACCCTGGGGTTAGCGCTCCGTACGCCGGTCGCCACAGGACAGGAAGAGGAAGGAAAGCCAGCACTAGCAGCTAGGGGTGCGTGCCCACTGCCTCACGATGAGCACATCATGTCCTCATCATCCGGGCCCCTGTCATCTATCAGTCCGTCACTTGTCTACTGCTGCCTGCAAAGCATCACACACTTGGCCCTGTTGCTTTTGTCCCCACGGCTCGAATAGTTCAGGAATCATCAGGTGTTTAGCTGCAGAAACACCATCATCTCTACAATTCTCCAAAGACATTACAATATAGGTAACGGCAATGTACAGCTCTGGGTTTTCCAATCAACTTTTGTTTTAAACAAAATTTGACGCGCCATTTTTCTTTTTGTACTATATAGGTTTTTGTAGTTGCTTTGAAATTAATCATATCTTTCGGACAATAGTTTATTTTTTATTATTTTCTTAATTACTCCATCCGTCCTAAAATAAACGCAATTTTTGACCTTTTACGAACTGTGTTTGACCGTTCGTCTTATTTAACTTTATTTTACAAATATTATCACTTTTGTTATGACTTACTACATCACTAACAATATTTTAATAACATTTAATTTGTTTTATAATTTAAATAAAAATTTTGAATAAAACGAGTGGTCAAACATAGTTTGTAAAAATCAAAGAATTGTGTTTATTTTGAGACGGAGGGAGTAGTACCTTATAGTAAGTGCATTGTATTCTTTTATATATGCACCTCAACACGTAGTGTCACAATTGTTTTGGTGATGATATGGCATAAATCGGGCCACAAATTAAAGATAATTAAGAAATAACTACGAGGAAAATGCATTAATTGCATGCGAACTAGTAGTTTTACATATCTTGTATTGCCTCTCGATCGATCGATGGATGTATCACCGTACCAGTTATACAGTGTACCATCACATGGCAATGAGCACATCATGTCGCAAAATCCCTGTCGTCGTGTCTCGCATTCACGGATCCACGGACTATGCATGGAGGCATTATATATAATTCAGTTGATGCTCTGCATGATTCCATGCTTTACTGAGTGCATCTTGTTCTTATAGAGATGAGAATTCTAAAATAATTGAGAATGCCGTAATATATATATATGCATGAAAATTTACTCTTTTCACTGCAATATAAACAATGCAGAGACAATCACATACATGCACCCACACACATCTTATGATGAGCATATCATATCATAAAGACTGAAACCATAAATTTTAAAAGCGACGAAATCAACACAAGCATCTCACAAATAGCTACAAATCCTGAAATAAATCTAGAAAAAAAAAAAAGCACCTTCTAATTAACTTTGAGCTCATATGCGTGCCTGGTTAAGTGAACCGGACCGGTGTAGGCTCTGGTTCGGTCTTTTAGCGGTCGAACCGGACCGGTGTAGGCTCTGGTTCGGTCTTTTAGCGGTCGAACCGCCGGTCCGGTTCGGTTCGAAAAACTAGGGCCTGGTCATATATATATATATCTCACTTTTGACGTACAGCCATATGATCCCCATTTCATTTCACAACAAGCTAACCACCATGTGAACATCGAGATGACCGATGACGACATAAAATGCGACACTGGATGCATGCCTGGATCTGATGATTCACACGGTATCTTCCATGTGCATAGTACTGGGCTAGTGCCCGGCTAGTTAGAGCCTAGTAGAGCCGTTGTAATGACCTGCGCTTTGGCATGTTGGGTAGAGCCGCACAGCTAGAAAAAAAAAAAAAACGCTCCCTTGAGAGCTAATACGGAAGAAATGGTGAAAATAAGTTGTTTTGACCACTCAATTTATATGTTTTAGTACAAATATGAGATGTGAGAAGAAACATGGTTTTAGAAACCACACACTGAGATTAGCAACTGTTTCGGTTTATTTTACAACTTAGTATAAACTATACCAAATAGGTTCTATATATGAAGTAAATGAAAATATGCATGTAGAGTATTATATCATGCAAGGGTCCTTTCTTTCTTACAATCACAGTACTATCATTAAAAGCGTAGCTTCCTGCCTATCTATCCATTTTTTCTCTAAAAAATACAAATCATAGTCCTATGGGGAGCCACACATTTATCGTGATTTCATGCACCCATCTCTAGATGTCGAGCTACTCCGTATATATATTTCAATAAATGGCGGCGTACTAATTAATAACCTTCTAAATTCTATTAAATGAGTTTGAAAATTACTTATAGTAATATACACACTACTAGTTACACATCACATTTTACAAGCTGGTTAATTTAATTTCTTCGTTCAAGCAAATAATGCGTGCATATATAGTGCAATACACGATCATGCTATATAGATCCATGTCGCTTTCGAGACCCATCAATATTTTTCAAGGTACATGACAAAAACAAGCCACCTGCTGCCCGTCAAAAAAACACACACCGGCCGTGAGCTAGCTACCTGGAGACTCATACGCATATGCTCGACTTCAACGAAGAAGAAATTAGAGAGCACCAAAGAGAGCTAGCTATCTAGATAGGCGCGCACGCGGCCATGGCGTCCATGGACTTCGTGGTCCAAGTCCTGCTGCGAGTGATGATGAGAAGAAGCATCGGCAGGCTGCAAGAGGTCGTTGACATGGCCGTGGAGATCGGCACGGCGGTCTTCGTGGCCGTGCGGGTCTCTGGCCTGGTCTTCCGCCGCCGACTGCCGACGCGCAGTCGTCTTCGTTGCCGCCATCGGTCTCGGGCAGCACTGCAACTACTACGACGTACTACTACTCCCCGGCGGCGGCCCCCTTGATCGGCATGTCCAGGATCGACAGGCACTAGCTAGCTAGGGTCAGCTACTTCTGTATGTAAGTCGTACCAATATATATGGTCATTTGTGCGCTTTGTGAGTATGTATATTAATTTGTGTACTTTGAGGAGTTGAGTTGCAAGTCAAAATAAACTTTTGCATCAATTCGATTAAGAAATAGTCATTATTAATTAGATCTGATAGCCTCTCATTACCTGTGTTGGATTTAACTTAGACATAAAACATGATGATCTTTAACTAGCTGGCCTTGAAATGACCACTAGCTTATTCATAATGAGGAAAATTAAACTTAATATAGAGATGACTAACTATCTAGCGGCTGTAGATGCCATCTATCTAGTGACTTTGTTTGATGCATGCAGCAGGGTTGAAATAAGTTTTAATTTTGATCACTTTAGGCGTTTGTTGTTCCTTTTTGATGAAGAACGCAAAGGAGATCTATGGCGGTCGGCGGACCGAAGGTGTAGAGCATGGGTAGATGGTCTTCTGAACTCTCTTGTGCCTAATAGATCGGTTTTGAAGTGTTTGTGTCGGTAGAATTGACATGGTTGATGTCTATAGGTGTGTCACCCCTTTATTTATATGCGTTGTGAGCCCTGGGTTGAACCCTAGTATGCTTAGGGTTGCCACCGACCACTAACAAATTAGATACTAAACATTATATATGCACCAAACTAATATGTTGGTCTAAATCTAAAATAATCACATTCCAGCATTATCCCATTTAATCAAATGGCTAACAATATTTATGTTTTACTTTTAAAATTTTGTTCGCACTTAGTAAGATGAGGCTAACTAACACATTGTCAGATACATTTAGGGCATGTTCGGTTTCCATAAGTCAGGTGACTTATAAGTCAAAAATTCAAAATAAGTGACTTATTTTGCCAAACAGTAGGGACTTATAAGTCATGGCTTATAAGTCACTTGCAACTATTTTCTCTTCTTTTTTACCCTGACTTATAAGTCACCCATTTTCTCTTCTTTTCCACCCTGACTTATAAGTCACTTACAATCAAACAGACATGACTTATAAGTCACTAATTTTTAGTCACCTGACTTATGGGAACCAAACAGGACCTTAATCGTTGCTAAGACCCTACTGCCATAGTTCACTAGAAATGCCTTGTTATCCCAGATCGGTTTAAAGACTCTCCACTACAACACAGATTGTTTTTTGTGTCCTTCTAAATGATCAAGAGAAGTAGCTGCAAGCCTTTAACAAATAGATATGCTAGCATCAGCTTAACATCTATTTTCTCAAGTTTAATGGTCGATTTTGGGTTCTTTCTACTGTATACAACATAATATTTAATCAATATTCCTGACCTCATTAATTGATTTGACCGAAATTAGCAAGGGAGGTTGCTATCTATTTTTCATTTTAAGATATAAAATGGAGGGTTTTATGTACATGTTACAAGCTAGGCCACATGCCTCTAAATTCTTTAGAAAAACAGGAAAAAAAAAAAAAAAAAATCCAACAATAGTTTTACACTCTTAGCTTCGCCCTGTGAACTAGCAGGGAGACAGCTCCTCTTTGAAGCAAAGCTTCCAGGCAGCCAAACGAGATAGTGCCATTATAAAAAAATAAATAAATAAATAAATAAATATTGCATTACAGTGATTCCAAACAGTTCATCAACAAGTCACGACCTATCTGCTGAAAATTGTGGAGGCAAAATGTTGACTCGCTACACTGACATCGGCTCAGCAGCAGTTAATATGCACAAAGCGCCATGGTCTCATATCAATGGCAGCCGTGCCGTGCAAAGCACACAGTTATGTTTGTCATTGTCAAGGTGGAAATGTTTGCGCAGCCTGTCCCTGAGCAACAACCATATGAAAATTTTATGTTTAGGAAGACAACATGATTTACACATCCATTTGAGGATGAGCGGGGATGGTTGTGTACCAATCAAGATGTTGGAGGTGAAATATCATTTCGCCAAATATATTTCTAAGAATCTCTAAATGCCCAGGCAACTGAGCAGAGGCAAAGGAGGACAACGGTGTAGGATAAATGCGCTGGTCTCAGACAAATTGCGTGGGAAGCAAAATTCTAACAATATATCCTAGGCCCCAGACATCGTATTTCCACATGAGAATCGTTGAATCATCCTGAACTTGACAAGCAGCCATCGTTCTAAATTTATCAAGAAATACAAAGCGCATATCTCCACCAAAAATAGTTGAGCGCTCCTTGGTGGTGGCCTCTGAGACTGACACGTTGCAGCAATGCACCCTCCATAGCACATTGATTCAGAGCGACAGAATTCATACCCAATGCATTCAGAACCTGTATATGACTTCAATTCTAAAAGGTGCATGCAAAGAAAGACCTATTACATCGGCTGGCCTTAACCACCCTCGGTGGTGACGCGGTCAAAAGGTTTCGCACTCTTCATCAGATCCTCTGTTGGTAATGCCGACAAGGCCTAGAGTACAATGCCATCATTCATGCAGCACAAACAAAGACAGCATACACAATAACCATCTACTCCGTCCCATGCAGGTTCCTTCACTTGAACATGGAGATGTCAAACACACGAGCGGAGCCATCAGATGAGGCGGAGACCAAGGTGTTGCCATCAGCACTGATGGCCAGCGACTGTACTACATCTGCATGCCCACTCAACTCCCTAGCGCAGTCCCCAGAGAGGCTGTCCCAGATGCGCACCTTACCGTCGATGCATCCTGATGCAACGTACCTTGACGAGCCTAGCCATGCCAGTGATGTCACACCCTCCTGCATCAATATAATGCAAGCACACAAGAATGCATGATTGAATGATTGATTGAATGAATAAACCGCAAGTGCACTGACACAGAGGGAAGAAGAAGCAATCGACCCACATCATGTTTCGCAAATGCATCGGCTGGATTGGTGCGGGAGGTCCCAGATGATCAGCTTTTGATCCATGCTCCCTGTAGCTACCCAACCATAGCTGGAATGAAGACAAGAAAGTCATAATCTGCAACAAAACTGTGTTGTCATTTAATTTGCCAACTAATTTGAGACACTACCTTGACGAGATAACAACGCACTCAATGGAATTGGTGTGGCCTACTAATGAGCCAACGACCTGAAAAAACACCAAGCTACAATAAGGGAGAAATGGCGAGGGGAAAAAACAAAGACCAGCTTGAACTATAAGCTACACCTACATGGCCTGAGTTTACATTCACGATGTGCACAGAACTGTCCTTGGAGCCGCTAACAACCGTTTGTGAATCGAGGTCATTGATAAGCATGTCAGTCCATCAGAATGATAGCCATGGCCTACAATAAAGGAAACAGAAATACCAAACAAATTTCATGTGTCTGCTTGATTGAGCGCATCTAAAACTATATCTGGTCGTTACAACATATTCACTCAGTTCCAAATTATACTTTCACATGAAATTTGTCCTAAATCAAACTTCTCTAACTTTGATTATGTTTTTAGAAAAATATATATATTAACATCTATTCCCTCCGTTTCAAATTATAAAGCATTTTGGCTTTTCTAGATACATTGATTACTATGTATGATGTATCTAGACAGAGTGTATATCTAAATACATAGCAAAATTATCCAGAACTTATTATTTTGAATGGAGGGAATACAAGTCTACAAGTTCAAATAAATGATCTACAAAACCACACACTGAATTTAATGAAACTGATGTGATCATCTGGTCTACAAGTTCTAGATGTTGATGCATTTTTCTATAAACTTGGCCAAAATTGAAAAAAAGTTTGACTTAGGACAAAGCCAAAGTGGACTAATTTGTTACGGAGGGAGTATGTGGCAATTTACCTCGAACAACATGCCTGCTTTCTGCAGTTTTTGGGTCCCATATCCTCAAAGATGCATCATCCGATCCAGTACATATTAGTTTACCTTCACAAAGAACAAAGCATTCATAGGTACACCTACATAGGTGACCAAACCACAACTTTATAAATAGACAGATGCATAGCAATGAAGGAATCGTGATGGTACCGTCTGGAGTAAAATCACCACATGTCACTGTGTTACTGTGTCCAGCAAAGGTATTCATAAAGGCATTATGGTCAGCATTCCACATCCATACTCTACAATCCTCTGATCCTGCGATTACCAAATGTCCCCGAGGATGCCATTTAAGCCACTACAAAATCAAATATGTAAATCACACACTGAGACCAATCATCGAATAGTGATGTATTTTGTGATGGAAAGGAAGGGTTTCACAATGGAAATAAGTTCAATTGAATGAGATCAGAATATCTCACCTCAAAACCTGACCCAGAACCCTCAAGGGTTCCCTTGAGAGTCCGTGTAGCTGTATTCCACACATTTATTTGCCCATCAAAACTTCCACAAGCCAACAAATTCCCATCTGAACTGAAAGCCACTGTGCCGACAGTATCCTTATGTCCTGCATTAAAAACGGCTATTGAGCTTGCAAATAAAAAATGTCGAAAATAAATGAGCATGCATCAACATGGAAAAAATACTACTCCCTCTGCTCCACTTATAAGGCGTTTTGACTTTTTAGATATACATAGCTTTTTGCTATGCATTTAGATATACACTATGTCTAGATGCATATACAAAAGTAATGTATCTATGTCAAAAGCGTCTTATAATTTAGAACGGGGAAGTACATGGCTACATGCAAAGAGGCTAACTAATAGTAGATAAAAAATGCAGGAAAAACATAGAAATTAGATAGTGAATTACATCCATGGAGAAGATATGGATGTCCTCAAATTCGACCACAATACCAAATACAGAAAACTATACATGCTACTACATGTACCACCGCTATTTACATGGACAAGAACAAAGCTCATTTCATGTAATGTTCTGGATAAACAATAATGAATGAAGAGAACAGAAAAATTATCATACACTACACATGAATTCAAACATACCAAGAGTGGGTGTATATAATAAAAAGAAATAAAAAGCACGAAGATCTCAGAGCTAGTACAGAGATATTACGACAATAATTGTCACCCAACAAATTTAATAAAAAAAAAAGAAAAAGAAAACTATACCAGTCAGCTCCAAGGCACCCTCTTGTGATCCAATCCTCCACAGAAATCCCCTATCATCTTTGCCCCCAGAAGCCACAAGTGATGCATCTGTAGGACTGCACGCAACAGCAAAGACTTCGTCTGTACCCAGGAAAATGGAAGGAACAATAAAAGGAGTATTAGTGTAGTTATCAAAGAAATGCGCTCAGATGTGTAGGATACCAGCATTAGGATAGACACATGGGATTTGCTATCCAAATTTTCCAGGACGCATATTAATCTGTGGTTGTAAATTGAAAATCATTGCACCATATTACACGTAAACATAGTACCACTGTGCAGGTCAGAACCACAAAAGCAGAGCGAGCTTCATTTTTCTTGTGTAACAACTTGCCTTGGTGGCCTTGGAATGTGTATGTAGAATCATCGATGTCTTCTGAGTCAACTGGAAACGAAAGTAGCCATTAGATTGCATCACCGTATGACTTAGAAAGCTCATCAATCATCATGAAAAGTGAGCAACTGAGCACATCATCAAGTGCAGGTGCAGGTTTCTATCTAAATAAAAATTTCAGGACAAGAGCTGACATTCTTCAGAATGTAAATTGAACCAGTAGCAAGACAGTCACAAAAGTATGTAAAACAAAGGGAGCTAACAACTGCGCTATTTAACGAGACATTATATACAGTGAATAGCCAGTTGCACTGTCTGATTGTATCTATTCAGATGCATCCTTGGAGATCGACCTAGAACAGCCAAGCTTAGGAAGCAGGTGTCAAGTGAATAAGTGATACAGGAACATTACATAGCACTAGAATATGAAAATCACTCCACACTAACTATGTCAGAACAATGAACGACGGGGAAAAACAGAGATAAAGTAAAACAAACGAAGTCCACCCGTACGTACCCATCCCGTCGGCAACGTCGTCGTCATCTTCTTCGTCGCGGTCGGGGAGATCTGACAAGGTAAGGCAAGCACGAATAAGCAAGCAGCTGCAGCTAGCGATGGAGCAAGCAGGTAACAAGTAAAAGGGAGACTGCTGATCAACCTTCTTCGTCGATGGTTATCTCGTGGACGATGTCCTCCTCGTTGATGAAGACCTCCTGCTCCTCACCGTCAGATCCTCCTTCGACGGGAAGCTCACCTGAGATACTCATCGCCGCCGCCGCCGTTTGGGGATCGGACTCGTGCGTTGGCAAAGCAAAAACGAGACAGGGAGGGGGAGGGGGGGGGCTTCGGGATGGATGCTGGGGACCAAGGTCACCAGCACCGATAGCCCTGCCCCTGCTTGCAGATGGCGGCGGGGCGGCCGGCGGTGGGGGACTGGGCCGCCGAGTCGGAAAGCGGAGGGCCGGAGAGGAGAGGAGAGGGGCAGGGGGCGACGACGGGCAGCGCAGTGGCCGCGAGGGGAACGGGCGACGGCGCTGGCGGCTACTCGCTGCTTGTGTTTGGGCTGCGATGGGCCAAAATCTCAAGTGCTGCTCTGCTCCCTACTTAAACGGGCCGCAACTAGGGCCACTGACTGGGCTGCCCTAGTGTTTGGCCCGCCCCGCCTGTTTCCCTTGCGCGCCCGCGTCTCCGCACCTCTTCAGTTCGGCGAGGAAATTATTAGGGCGGAGCGGACGGATCGGATCCTTGATCCTGCTCGGCGGCTCGCCGGCTCTCCCTCTCCCTCAGCATTCTGCTCTGCTATCCCAGCGGGAGGGATTTCAGTTGGCTTGATTGACAAGGTACGGAGACTCACCCTAGCACCTCCACCCTGCTTCTGACGAGATTATAAAAAGCATGAGTTATTATTAATTTCTGAAGAAACATGAGTTATTATTAAGATAAGAATAAGATGGGCTGGAATTTGGAATAATGCCGAATCCCTCGTGCCCATTAGCAGTGTCCTGTACTGGCACATATGCCCCATGTACAAAATTTGATTGATTGCAGCTAAAATTTGGACACAAGTTAATTTCATCTTAGCCAATGATGAATACATATGCAATGATATAGGAGTGTTTAGACCCACATTGCACTGCATTATTGTACTGTTTTTTTTTTTTTACCCATTTTTGCACCTTTCTTAAAAAAGCTTCTGCTTCAGTGTTTGGAAGACGGTAAGAAGTAACAGGGGTGGTGGTGGTGATCTTACAGTAACTTATTTTACAAGGATCTCGAAGAATAATCAAAGAACGTCTCTCACAAGAAGCTCATCAAAAAAAAAAAAGAATGGATGATCTTACAGGAAACTCAAATCAGAATAAAAGGACTTATCTGTCAACAAGGTCAGAAAAGAACAAAAGAATTTGCGAAGGAGAGACAACTGAGTTACTGATTTCAGGTGTGCATGTCCTTCCTTTTTATCTCATGTTTCTTACAGCTCTATTTGACATTCACAGTTGTTGTATCATGTCTCTTTTAACTGCATAACCTAGATATGGAATCAGATCAAGATGTCTTGAGTGAGCTGAGTCCGGAGGTTGACATCAAATTTGTCTAGAAGCGTTGTGTCACTTTCTCTGTCCCATGGTGATTATGTGCTGTTGCTTTCTTACTTCCCTGACATTTTTAAACATTGCTAGTAATAATTAGTTAAAATTACGATACTGTGCAGAAAACAAGGTGTTGTTTGCATGCTCGGGCATACCTGTACAGCTTGGGGGGCCAGTTTCAGGGTTTCTCACTTCTTCAACCTTGGTTAAAGCTTTAAATGATAAAAGAACAGACCATGATGATAACTTGAAGGTTGGTGCTGCTGATCACCCTTTCTATTTTTTTCTCTCTTTTACTGACTGTTGTTTACACTTTTGCTTTATCATTATAGATTGAAGTGCGCCATGAACACAATCTTGTCACAGGGTTTTTGGGACGATATGATTTAGACCGTGACATTGCTGTGGTCAACGTCGAGAACTTCCTTGGTCTTTGTCCCATAGTTTTTCGGAGTCCGACAACATTTCCACCCCATACTAATGCAGTAGCTCTAGGCTGTGACAGCTCTGGCAAATTAATTACCAAACGTGGGATTTTGAATTTTGATCCAAGCGAAGATTTCCTATCGTGTATGCTGTTCACATGTAAAACCAGCGAGGTACATTTGCATTGCATTACAATATGATGAGTATTTTAATTTGTTGCTGTATTTAGTAACCAGTCAAGTCTATCTCTTGGGCTATAAAATGATGTTTTTCCTATGTTACTCTTGTTCAATTTCAATTTATTTTATTCTTGTATCTCTGGCCTTCCCCAACTATCTTGGGACAAAAGGCTATATTGTTGTTGTTATTCTTGTATCTCTAGTCTGTAATTCTTTTCTTTTGTTTAGGTTTGCGAAGGCGGTCCACTTTTTGATCTTGATGGCAATTTTCTTGGCATGAACCTTTCCTCCTATGCCGAAGGAACCTTTTGCCGGCCATCGATTACAATTCTTGATCAGTGGTGGCATTGTATATGCCTGGATGAGATTAGATTTCCTCCATTCTTAAAATCTTCTAGTGAAGTGAGGTGTGTCTCCTATAATTTTCTGCTCCCGACATGATATAGTGAGGCTGGTTTGTTACATTTTACTTTTGGGTACTCAAGTTGATGTTCTTCAACAGGGCTGGAGAAAGTTCTAATGTTGAGGTGTCTAATTCAATGGCCTGGTCATCTACACTGTGTGGAACGTCCGGAAAGAGAGAAATCGAAGGATCTTCTCAAACACCTTGAAACATCGCTGCAGGTGGCTCCGAGGGGCTAAGGAGGACATCCTACAAATGAGGAGAGCCCGCACTTGGGAAGTGTAATTGTTTTGATGTAGCGCCGGTTTTTACGTTTTCATCACCCCTCGGGGGGTCCCAAAAATATCTTGTACATAAACTCTCTTTCCAATCTTAATTGAAAGGCAGAGCTCCTGCCATTTGCGTTTCAAAAAAATTCTCATAAAAAGGTGAACACATATTTACACTTCATACATCTCAAAGCAGTTTGTTATGTGTAGTCTGTTATTTTATAATGATATATATGTGTAAAATCGCCTTAAATACTACATTTTCTTGCATTACCTATTGATTTTTAGTGCTAATCAGCTAAAAGTTTACTCTGCAGAATCACTTCACTTGTCAACTCATGTTGTCATCATATGTTACTTTTTGTGCACTAATGTTATGCATGTAATTTTAGAATTTTATGTGGACACTACTTATCATTATCCGTTACCCAATATTAGCAGATGTTTTTTTAAGATAAAAGGCATTGCCCAGCTTGGTTGAAAGCTTAACAGATCGAAAGGTTTAACTGCTGCGGAGACCAGCTTACAGAAACGTGCACGGCATACAAGCCACCAAGATAACGACATACTCTAACCTCGACAAGGCTTTTAACTGTCTAAACAACGAAACAAGTAAGGCGCACAGGTCGCCAACAGGACCAGAAACTTACGACCTCAACAAGTCTCAACGAGAGAATACAAAGATAGCACCACAGAAGTTCCAAAACAAGCATGACAGCATACTAAATCGTAGTCGTCGACTTTGGGCGTCGGCGGCTGGATCATGTCCTCCGCCATGGGTTTCACCTTCGGTTGCATCAGTGGGATCCAAGTCTTCAGTAATGTGACCGTCTTGAACACCAGCGTCGTCGGAGAGGACAGGAACTTCTTGTTGATACCGGCATCATTACGAGTGTTCCAAATCATCCAGAGAGCACCTGCACATAATATCAGCGTCGCCTTACGCTTCAGTGCTTCTTACCTCTATAAGTTTCTCTATAATCTCAGTAAACAAGGCCGCGCGCAGCTGATGGGAGATAGATTCCAGCCCAAACAAATCGCGGATGAATGCCCAAAGAAACATACCTATGGGACACTGAAAGAGAATATGGTCAGACGTTTCTAATGCGTCACACATAAGGCATTTTTCGGATCCGGACCAGTTTTTCTTCTTCAGCTGAACTCCACATTGAATTCTGTCATGGCTTGCCATCCACATAAAGATCTTGACCTTCAGCGAAACTCTAGATTTCCAAATCAGCATCATTTGTGTATCTATTACCCCACCAGATGTCATGAACTTATATAGAGATCAAGCTGAATATTTTTGGCTTTTCTCCAGTAACCATAGTCAGAACGACCCCATTTAGCTCTTGCATTAGCTGATCCCATTCAGCAATCTGGACTAAGCTTGGTTGCCTTCTGAACTCTATTCCACCTCAATGTGTCTGGGTGTGTGGCTATATTAAAAATATTTGGAAAACAAATTTTCAAAGGGCAGCTACTCAGCCAGCAATCATGCCAAAACCTTGTTTGGTGTCTAGCTCTAATGCTTATGCCTCGACCTCCATTGTACCATTCTCTTACTTCTAATAATAACTTCCAGAGTTGTGACCCTTTGTTGTTTCTAATTTGGAAAATACTCTTATTGTTCAGATACTTATTCTTCAACAATGAGCAATACAAACTATCATCCCCACTTTCTAACTTGTCGATCCACTTAGCCAGTAAACATGTATTCATAACAATATTATCCACTTTCTAATAATATGAGCAGATATTAGTGCTAATCACTTGACCTATTTGTATTGTTGCACCAGTACATAGAGATGTGCTTAGCAAAGATGAACTTCGTGGTGCGGAATCCCGGGGCTATCCTGAGCCTCCAAAATCAATGTTAACTGGTGAGTCTGCAGTAAGTACTATGGCTTTTCCTGCATTATGGTGTTTACAACTTTGTTGTAATGCTGTCCCACTTAAAAGTATTGTGTCTTGTATCTTCAACCAGATGGCGTTGTTTTGTCTAATACTTTTGAAGAGCTTTTTGGTGACATATATAATAAAAGGTGTCTGGAGTGAACTTAGGGGAATGGCTGCCCCTAACATACAAGAAAATATCGTTGCACTTGCTTCATTCAATGGTGATTTACTGAATTGTGCTGTTACTATCTCATATTTGTATTTGTTCAGAACTAACAATGATCAATTATGTTATGCAGGGAAAAAAAAAGGTTTTTGCTTGCACAGGTTGTTTTATTGAATGGAATGGTTGTATCACTATTCTGACTGCAGCGAGCTTGATTAGAGATACTCGTGTTGATTGCGATATTGTTGAAAACTTGAGGGTTGGTGCTTCTAGTTATTTTGTGATCCCTTAATAAACAACTAAGTCTTAATTGCTATGCCATTTTCAGATTGAAGTGTTGCTTCCAAGCAAAGACAAGCACTTGAATAGCAAAGATTGCATAGATGGGATATTGCAACATTATAATTTACATTACAATATTGCTCTAGTCAGTGTCAGTGGTTACTCTCCTAGCCAACCAGTAAAAATTCAACGTCGGGGCCGAGGCATGTGTGATGTAGTAGCTGCGTATCTTTGAATCTGGTGAATTAATGGCTTCAAGAGGGAGGGAGGTGTGCTTGGTGGGCACCCATGATTGCAGATATCTTGGATACTCTAACTGTATAATCACTAAGGTATGCTTGTTTTTTTTTTTTTTTATGTTTGTTGTTTCCTCTCCTATTATTACATGGTTGAAGGTCATGGTTCCATTAGGCTGTTGAGTTAATTATCATATCTGTTTGACATTACCAAATAACAACTTCTACATGTCCCCTGGTTAGGCTGGTATTGGAGGCCCCTTCTTGATTTTGATGGGAAATTTGTTGGCATGAACTTCTATGGTGATGGAGGAAATCCGTACCTATCATGGTCTGAGATTCTTCGTGTCCTAGGACATTTTGAGAAAAAAAAAAGTAAGTCTATTTCTTTCTAGCTATTCAAGTGCTTGTCATGCAATGTATTTAGGTTTCAAGGATGTACCCTTGTAGTTGTGTGAGCAACCTGATTTTTTTTATTGAAGTAGATTCAGTAAAACACTGAAGCATACTAATCAATTAAGTATACTAGGAGAACTCTCCGCGCGTCGCGCCGGGTACGCAGTAGAATTTTATTTAATTACTTAGAGAACAAATTAAGTTGGTGGAGAGATCAGTTTGACATAGTGCCGCTGCCTCATCGTGTCATCAGTTTGCCTCAAATGTCCGCAGATTTGAATGAATGTTTCCATCTCGGAAATCACTTAATTTTGAAGGCAGACTCTAGAAATCAAATAGTAAATTACTAATTTTGTAAATCTAATATAGGGTTGGCATGTTAAAGCAGGGGATTTGGTCCACCTATTCCCATGCCCAAGGTATTCAAGCAGTGAACAGAATGGAAGCTTGTTTCGACATTGGCAGACAGAGAAATATAAAGGATAGCACGTATTGTATTTTACTTACTTACAGCCATATGAGCAACCACGCCATTGCAGTCAATCTTGGCTGCTGAAAGTTGGAGTATATTCGTATATGACTTCTATATTGCTCCTGGAGACACGCGGAACCACTAAAAAAAATGTAGTGTATTTTTGCTTTGCCGTGCATCGAAGGCCTGTAAACAAAAGCCCAATAACCATTCACACGCCTGGTGCCCAGCCTAGCAAGTAGCAACCCTATCCACTCGCCCCTTCATCTCCCTCCACCAAATCGAGTCTCCTGCGTGGCCGGCGGCGTCTCTTGCTGCAGGTCCTTCACGGGCGGGCGGTGGTTCCTGCTCAGCTGCGCCTCCGACATCGAATAGCATTTCAAACCTACGCTGCTGCACGTTCCCCAAGATTCCGGTGTCGCCATCATTTTGCGTGGCCGTGAACACGTGGCAATCAGCGTAGAGTATGCCGGAGATGTCGAGGTCCATGACGGTGCCACAGGAGAAAGTCAGTGTCACCGCCGGCACCGCGATCGTGTTGAAGCCGCTGAAGTCGAAGCAGGTGTCCAGGGTGCCCACCGGCGCCGCCGACGGGTACGCCTTCATCTCTTTCATGAACGCGGTCCGTAGCGCCTGGTACGCCGTGGGTGGCAGCTGCGTGATGACGGTGCTGGAGTCGACGATAGACGCGCCCGAGAAGACCGAGGCCGGCACGTTGAGCCGGGTCCCGGCCATGGTGATGGCCTAGAGGAACACGGCGTAGAACGTAGGAACGTTGAACCTCACCATCGGCGTGCGTGCATACCCCGACGACGCGCCACCTGCTGCGCCGAGGGTGAGGAACCCGCCGGTGGAGCTCGACGGCGGCGGTAGGCAGTAGGAGAACGCCTTGCCGTGGGTCGCCGCCGTCTGCGACACCAGGGACTCCGTGTCGCCACCGAGCCCCATAAGGCCGTCCATCTGACCCACGAAGCCGACTGCGCGGTGGCTGCACCCGAACTGGAAGCTCTTGACTGATTTATTATTTAAAGGAATGCAGAGAAGAAGGTGGAGGGAGGGACTGCGACGATTCATTTTGGGCACCACCAAGTGTCGCCTGAGCTACCGACGTTAATTAATATTTGGATGGGACGCTTGGAATCGCTGCTTCGATCCTTCGAGCTTTGGCTTGTGGAAGTGCGGCAGCCGGTGCTGGCATAGGATGGACCGGATCGACGATCGATGGGGACTCGAGTGGGGGCTGCTGATGTGGCACCAAGATGTCGAGAGAAGAACCCCCTAGTGGGGGTTTCCCATATAGAAGGTTTAGATTTCTTGGTGTGTTTAATAGGACCGTTACTGAAGCTGGCTATGATGGTTATGCATCTTATAATCTTGCTGACTGGATTATTGCTGGAGATTTCAGTGTCAGGTTTAATAGGTATATTCTGATGCATCAAGTCACTATATAAAGCTCATTTTTTTAAATATAAGTTTGCGGATGACGATAAATCTGACCATATTATTGAATGGCAGTTGGGATGTGCCCAGGCCATATTGGTGTCGTCCTGATAAACTGAGAAGTCGTAGTTACAAGGTACAAACCAATTATTGGGCCAACCGCTCCATGGCTCCGGTGAGGTGCTAAGCCCCAGCTGCAGCAGTTGCTGCAACGATCATGGCCGGCCGATGAACGGGAGTGAAAAAATTGAATTACTATCTCAATAGCTTGTCTGTGCCCAGGCCATATTGGTGTCGTCCTGATAAACTGAGAAGTCGTAGTTACAAGGTACAAACCAATTGCTGGGCCAACCTCTCCATGGCTCCGGTGAGGTGCTAAGCCCCAGCTGCAGCAGTTGCTGCAAGGATTGCTGCAACGATCATGGCCGATGAACGGGGAGTGAAAAAATTGAATTACTATCTCAATAGCTTATCTGATGGATCTGTCTGTGTTGACAAGCAGTGATATGTTGCCACATGTACGGTGCCCTGTTTCTTAAGCTATGACACGGTATATGACACGGTATTGTGCTTGTCTAGTAAACATCCCTTTGTATTATTGGAGCAGTACAGTGTTAGTTGTGTAATTATACTTTTGAGTACTCCCTCCGCATCAAAAAAATGTTTAGGGCAGCGACACGGTCTCCAAAACACTACTTTGATTTTTTTTTATATATATAAAAATATTTATTGGAAAATTATATGTGTACATTTTTATGAAAGTAATTTTCAAGACAAATCTATTGATATGATTTTCAAATTTCCAAACTCAACGACTTAAAAGTTATTCATGATTTATATTCTCAATATTTAATCTAAACCTTGTCCAAATTTTTTTTTTTATGTCCTATTCATAATAAACATTCAGGTCTGTCATGATCATGCCATTTGTCTGGGATCACTTGGGTTGTGGAGTACTTACCATTCAAATATTGACATGTGGCATGGGCACATAGACATGGCTATTCGTAAGTGGTACTACAGTAGTACTCTGTACTCCACTAGTACAAATGGCACCGGTATTATATTGGTTGTTGCCATTTGAATCAGATTCGAATTTGGTTGAAAATAAAGCGCTGGTGTAGTCCTTGAACATCATAACGTCATTGACAAAATTTGTTAGAAATGTTAACTATACTATTTTTCTCATGATGTTATATAGTCCTTTCATATTCTTATTTTTGCTCCCTAGCTTCATTTCAAAATACATGGCGGCGTATCGTTGCAATACTTGGCACAACGGTCTCCAAAACAGAGACTTGGACATATAGGGCGTGTTTGCTTAGTTGGTCTTGGTCTCATGGAGCCCTGGCTAGAAATCGTAGCCTGGGCAGCTCAAGCCTGGCCCAGGGAGCCGACCAACCTGTGTTTGGTTGTGTGCAAACATAAGTCCGGCTTAATTGAGTTCTTGTTTGGTTTGTTGTGTTCTTTGGATAGGATCACCACGTCTAGTCATCGGTAGGTTTACCTCGTTTGAAGCAATCCATCGAATAGGTGGTGGGCGCCATTGGCGCCCTCCCTTGCTCGAGTTTGAAGGCATCGGGAGACTTCGATTACGAGATGGGCAAGCTCGATTTGGAGACGGGGAAGCTTGATTCGGGCACCGACGAGCTGAAGGTGGAGCTCGCAGCCATGTATGGGTGGACGACCTCCTCGGGCGCTGGCGCCGCCGCCACATGGAGCACCGCGCCGCCGCGGGCCTCCTCGCGACGCGTGGGTCCAGCCGCGAGATCCGCGACACGTGGGTCCAGCCGCAAAATCCACGGTGCTTGGGGACTCGTGAGGCCACGGTGGTCGTCCCGCGCGCAGTTCACAAGCAGGAGTGGGGCGAATCGCGCGCGCGAGGTCGCGAGGGCCGGTCGCGGGCGGGAGCAGCGCTAAACGGACGCCATGGCTGCCCGCTTCGTCATGGTGCGGGTAGAAGAAGGCAGATGCAAAGGAGCGGAGGGGTGACCGAGGTTCAGCGAGGGATGAGGTTGCGGGCGGTGAGACTTCGAGCAAGGTTGCGCATTTAACGACGGGAAGTGAGGAAGTGTCACGTGGGGTGGCCCAAGCCAGGCCCTCAAAAAACGGCCACCCCCTCCGCTTTATAGAGGCCGGCTAAGGGGTGGTCGGTGGCCCGGCATGGGCTGACTATCGGTCCGACCAAGGTGAACCAAACATTGGATTTTTTGGCCCCGGCTGGCCATGGCCAGCCCAAGCCGGGTAACCAACACATGCCGTAGTTTCTCTTATATACTATATATAATATTTTTTTACACGAAACCTATGCTATAATATTTTTGCAATAAAATCACGACTTTCAAACTTGTGAATACCATTCCCATCTACTCCCTCTGCCTTTTTTTAAAAAAATAAATCATTCTCAATTCTCGACAAGTTAAACATTTTCAACACTAACAAAATTATATAAAATGTCCTTATTTATGGTACATAAATAGTATCATTAGATAAATCGTTAAATATATTTTCATAATAAACTTTGTAGATATAAATGCTGTTAGGACTTTTTCACAAATTTAGTTAAAATTAAAAGGTTTGACCCACACGAATCTTAGAAAGTTATAATAACACTTGTAAGACCGAGGGAGTATATAACAAAATTTCACCCTTTGAGACTAACTGTACTTGCTCTTGAAATGTTCATGCCTCATACTCTATTCGTCCCTAAAAGAATACGAGTTGCATTACGAAGAGTTAAACATTTTCAAATTTGGCAAAAAATATATAAAAAGTATCAATATTTTTGCATATTAGTTGCATCTTATATTTATTGTTTTTGGGATTTTTTTAATGTATTGGGACATCGATTATATGATACCTTGGGAATTTTTATACAATTTCCTGGCGATTGTTTCCGTTTATATTTTCGTGAGCAGCCCTCCCTCTCTTTCTCTTCATGTCGAACTGTGTTCATTGACTTCTTTTCTTTCTCCTTCTAATGCCGCTCATCAAAAGAAGACACTATGGTTTTTTTACGTAGTGCATATTTAAATCTAAATAGTCAAAATCAGATTAGGATATGTATATGAGATAGATATTGATATCCGACATATCCGTATCCGATTCTGAGGTTTGAACAAAAATCTAGGATAAAATATGAGATATAAGATAGAATGTCTCTTAATGAAGTATGAACTAAGCTGGCTTTCAAAAAAAAAAAAAAGATGGAATGCAGGATCACTAGTATTATATCCGGTGCGGTTTCATCCAAAATCTTACAAAAATATCTCATAAGATTAGCAGTTTATTTTGTTTTATTTATTTATTAATATAAAGCGACATGTTGTCAAACTAGAAAATTCACAAGCATATACTCTGCAACAGCTGCAATTCCAAGGTACGCAAATTACTGTTCCTGTATAAAGAAGTACAATACTAATAAGTTTTTTAATGATGCGATAATCAAGTATGCAGCGACCAGACGCCAATCACGCTGATTGTGCTGCTGTCGCGACTCCTCGCGATTGCCCGTGTGCCACTGTGGTCTCTGCCTGCTTGCCTCACTGACTGACCTGCCGGCCCGGGGAAGCAAGCAACCAGCGGTGCCAATCTGCTTGCTTAGGGCTGTTTGGTTGGAAGGACCATGGACTGGAGACTAAAAATTACTAAATATGTTCTAAATTATAAAACATTTTGGCTTTTCTACATATATTGATTTTTACTATGTATTTAGACATAGTGTATATCTATGTCCATGACAAATACAATGTATCTAGAAAAACTAAAATGTTTTATAATTTGGAAACAGAGGGAGTAGTCACTAGCCCCTCTCAAAGTCTATTGGACTAAGAACTAATGAGACTAAAAATTAGTCTCTAGTCCTCTTATTTGACAATTTAAGGACTAAATGAGACTAAAATTTAATCTCTAGTTCCTAGTCTTATTGAAACCAAACAGACCCTTAATCTATAATCTTATCTCATCGGAGCCCCCAAATCACTCAGCTTTCTTTAATTTGGCGGTCTCTGTCTTTTCTCTCCCCTATGGTCATTGCTGCTAAATGCTAATGCTAACACGAACCCCGAGTCCCCCACAAACAGTAGTCCAAGCTTAGATCAGCACTTGCCTGTTGCCGCCTCCGGTAATCTCTCTCTCGCGTTCGCCCAACTACCATTTAAACCTCCGAGCTAGGCACCGCGGCGCCGGGAGGCGAGGGAAGGCGAATGCATGCATACACATCATTTTTGCTCCACAGAAATCTGCACATAACATTGACACAAATGTCTCCTTTATTCAGTAGCACAAGTGCATCGATTTCTAACTTAACCCCTTTGGTATGGGTAGGTATGGCTCCATGGTCCGGAGAGTGCTTCTACTCCCTCTTCGGACAATCGGACTGTTGAGCCATACCAAACAATTTGCAAGATACGGTATGCTAGTGTGAGGTGCGAGTGCGCATAGGTCAAAAGTTCAGCTCAGCAGACTACAAAAGGACTAGAACATACATATTCAACTAAATATGGCAGGTAAGTCAAACAGAGCAGAGATCAAAACTCAAGCTTTTCAAGCATACATCAGGAACCCTACATATCACAGGCCAAGTATGTCTCATACACATAATTTTAAGGGGCTTCGGCGACCCTCGTTTTTAGCCCCAATGGTGATTTTACCTTTTGATTTTACCCTAACCTTTTCAAAACGAAGAGAGAGTCTACCCCTACTCTGTTAACTACCTCTAACGGTGTAGAAAAGGACAACTTTGCCTATGCATTTTACCCATGTTTCATATCAGAGTAAAAGCAAGATAATATAGGTCATTGCCAGTGGGACCCACCTGTCAGGGTCATCCTCGACCTCCAGCTTCGATCCACCATGACCGAGCGAGCATGCCGCGACCAAGCCACGGACCGCGACCCACGCGCGTGACCAGGCACCTAGCCCCTCTCCACCTCCTTCGCGATCGCATCCGCCGCAGCCCCATCCCACGCGCACCGGGCCGGCATTGACGGTGTTAAAAGCAAGCCGGGAGGAGAGGGAGGTTGAGGGGCCGAGGAGATGGAGAAGGCGGCTGGGTGAGAGAGCTCCACCGCCCCAGAGTTGCGCCACCGACCGCTGGGGACACCGCCGCTTGAAACCGTGAGAGCACGCCGGGGCTCCTTTCAATTTTCATGCCGCACGCGCCGAGGATGAAGAGGAGGCCAACCGAAGGGGAGAAGAAGAGGCTTGAGGCGAGGAGTCATGGGAGGAGGAGAATGTAGGGAGCTTTTGCCGAGAGCCGCCATGAGGAGGCATCGAGGCATCACGACGAGTGTTGGTATAAATTATATGCACACAATGTCGTTGTAAAATTATCCGCAAGCCGAGATAGAAATACCGTTGTAGCACTTCACCAAAAGATGAACTCCGGTTTTAAAATATCGAACCCAAAGGAACAAGCCAGGTGAATATAACTAGCGTTTACCCAATCCACTTCACAATCAAAGTACTTAAGAAACTAGCTAGAATTAGGTGATAACACCGACTTCTTGTTCTAATCTCTATAAAACCCCGTCTATTTATTCTATCATGGGCGCTAATTCTTAATAAAGTAAGGCAAAATTACTCTACTAAGAACGAGACAAAGCCTACCGTTTCTTCTTAGTGAGAAGTGGGCTGAGAGAATTAAATAAAGCTATAAAGTCATCTTTATGATACTACCACTGATTCCCTACCAAGCAAGGGGCATTCACAGATAACTCTAGTCTAAACACCGCGCTTACACTAGAAACTATCCCTCTAATCAAGAGCAACCAGGATTAAAGTACTCTAAAAGAGTTGCAAACTTGAAGAATAGAATAAACCAAAACTTACTTTAATTATGAAGTCGAAAAACCGGATAATCTCTCGAATACACTCCTCCCTCTCGCGAAGGGAATGATCTCTAAGAATACAAGAGAGAAGATCCTACAGGCTGGACTCCTCTGAAGCACTCCTCACTAATCTCTCTATTTCTAATAAACTTGATTGCTAATCAAGATCCTTTGTAGCTAATCTGAAGTGGCTATGCTCTAATCATAGGATCTTGACTTTCTCTAACCCTAGACTTCTCAGAGAGAACTCTGGAAGAAGGAATTCTGTCTATCACTAATGAATTAGGGTTTTAGGGGTAGCCCTGCCCCTTCTTTTATAGCCCCATAGGATGAATCTCGGCCCTTGGATCAAACCGACTTGATTGGACGGACTAGATCAACTCGATCACTCCCATTTGCCGAACCTAAGAATGATTCAATTCTCTATTCGGGAGCATGCACAAGCACCATCATGCATTAGAGGGTCATCACTCTAGGTAGATTGATTAATTACTCCCCCGTTCGGGACATTAGTAATGATTTCAAAAGTTTTTAGAACATCTTAAGGAAGAAGAGTAAGGACCAACCACCAAGATACTGAGGCACATATGATGCATGCTTATTATAGCACCTCAATGAATAATCCAAATTGGACAAATGAAATTAATGCATGGATATTCAAGTAACCATTGCCTCCTCAAGGCCTTACTAGAGCACCAATATCTCGAGAGTCCTTATGCAAGATGCGTCACCGGGGTGGTCATCGGCGGCGGCTAGGGCAGTCGTGTGGCAGCTAGGGCGTCGGCTGCGTTGCTGGGGGAGACGCAGGGACAACTAGGGTTGGAGTAGAGAGAGAGAGAGAGAGAGAGAGAGAGAGAGAGAGAGAGAGCTGCTTGAGAGCTAGGGTTTAGTCTTTCATCTGTTCATTTCTTGATTGCAACGATTACATGGTCTTAGTATTTATAGTCCCCTACGAGACTTGGTCATTAAACAACCTCAGGAGATTCTTACATGATTTGGATTTTCCTTTCCATATAACAAAGTCGCCTCCCTATCTTAACCAACTCTTTCGTAAACCAATATGGACTCAGTATGGCAATTGTCGGTGATGATGGTGGAACCGGCGATAGCGGCCACGATACCCCCTTCTCCTCATGGCGCATGCCCTAGGGCACACCGCAAGGCCCGCAATGGCAGCGGCGGTGACGCCTCCTCCTTGGGCCCGTGTTGGCCTGATTCCTCTAGCGAAGTTCACGGTCCATGTAGGACGTGTGACACCTTATATTTATCTTTAATCAAAAAATAATATAGCAATGATTTTCCATGATGTAGATCGTCAAACCCTAGGCTTTGTTTTTTTATTTTTTTCTTAGAACCACTATAATCATAACTCGTAATAACTATCTTAAAAGTAGTGTCGTAGCTAAAAGCTTTGATAAGTTTTCTTTTGTTGTGTTCTTGACTTCGAAGCCTAACATTGGCAAAGGATATGTGCAGCCTGTACAAACTGTCCTCTACATGCATGCACACTGTCAACACAATCATGCAAATAAATTGTCGGACAACCAAAAAGATGTATTTTGTTTCCAAATGAGGATTTTATTCGTGATATCTTGGATGATGGATCATTGTATGACATCTCTTATCTAGTTTTCTTGGTTTGCAATGGCGGATTTAGACTTCTTTTCCTACCTTTGAAGGGGTAACACCGTAATAAAGCTGATTCTACTCTCAGGGTCTGTCGTGGAATCACTAGAAATTCCAGTAAGTTCCAATGAACTTTGTGCCAGATTCTTATCTTTGGATAGAAGCTATGGGTGAGATAGGCATAGGTGCGAGTGCGATATGTGTTTCCACATTGAGGTTGAGATGCTCATCTAGTCTCAGGTTTCCTTTAATTTAACACCTCCAACTAGTGTACAAATTTTGTTTACAAGCTGGTTGGAAGGAATAAATAGGAAGCTGAAATCTCAGATTCTTGTGGGTGTCAGTGCAATCTGTTAGGCCATCTAGTTAACTCGAAATGACATCAAGTTCAACAAGGTCATAACACCATCTTATTTGCAAGTTATCTTCAAGGGACTTATTAGACTAGGTTCTGGTCCAAGTTACTGAACGAGGAGGATCGCCATACTATTGAAACAGTCGCGATGAAGGTGTTTGCAAGACAAGGCTAGAGATTTGGTAATAGACTTGCTTCTTTGTAGTGGCTTTTGTAAACACTTTTGGTGCTCGCTATGGCTCAAAACTTTATTTTTGAGATTCCCTAGGATGTTATACTCTTATTGTAATAATGAACAGTCATATACATTGGTCGATGCACACTTAGATTAAAAAGTGTCAACACATATTTCTTCAAGAACCATGGCATGGTTAGCAAAGAATTTGATAAGCCGCAGTGTCCAAGGCAGCTGGAGATGGAGTTGTCCAGATGGAATCATAGGCTTACTTTCCTCAAAGTGCATTGCAAGCAGGCGGACGAGCGCCCGCCCACTGAGACTAGGGTACCAGGAACATCATCATATTTATGGCGCACGAATCCTTTCACTGGACTTTTGTAATCTGATCCATCTTTCCTTTCCAAGAATTCATGTCCATATCGTGAAACCTTTTCCAATGAGAGCTGTCGGAACGCTCATCTTCAGCATGATTTCACCAAGAACAGGGCAACAATGCAGCAGGTTGGCAATGGCCACGGCCGCTCTTGGGACAATGAATCCCTTGCAGCTCGAGGCGGTGGGAACGCACACAGAAGCCTAGCGCGTATGGCCTCACCGATGGCCGGAATGTGCTTGAGGTCGTTTCCCACCTTGAGCTTGAGGGTCCTGGCATCGGTGAAGTTCTGCACTTGTTTCTTTCTCATCGTCCATGTCATAATCCAGGTCGATCTACCCGTGCAGCGCCTGGTGCCGCCGGTCGTAGAACGAACCGTCATGAGACCCTCGTATTTGAAGGATTGCAGCCTCGGTGATCTCCAAGACCCAGCTGCTCTTGCCGCGTCGATCTGTGCCCAACAACGACAGCACGATCGTCGGGCTGGGCCGGACCGGGCTTGGGAGGCAACAAGAAGATCCAGTCCAAGTCGGTGCCGCATTTTGTGCATCAAGAAACCGACTCTGACCATTAAAGTAAGGGCAGCTAGGACGATGAATCAATCTGATCTGATCAGATCCCACGGGCACCATGGACAGCTCCCACGCAGCGACGTCCTCCGGCGGCGGCGACCGCCTGAGCACGCTCACGGACCACGCCCTCGGCCACGTCCTCTCCTTCCTCCCGTCTGAGGAGGCGGCGCGCGCGGCCATGCTGTCGTCGCGGTGGCGCCACGTTTTCGCCGCCGTCCACACGGTCTCCCTTGAGGAGCCAGAGGACTCGAGACCCAACGTCGACGTCGGCGGCTACTCCCCGGGCTGGGGCCCTCCGCCGGACCCCAACGCGCCGCCGCCCTTCTACATCACCGTCAGCAACGCGATCATCGCCCGCCAACGACGACGCGGCGCGGTACCCCTGCGAGCCCTCCGAGTCGGCGTGGAAAGCTACGGCGGTCTGCGTGGCGAGTCCACGTCGGTGGACCAGTGGGTCTCGTACGCCGTGCAGCAGGCCGCCGCCGAGGGCCTCGACCTCGCCCTCGACCTCGGCCTCCAGTGCCGCCACGAGGTCTGCGACGGCCTCAGGGGCAAACAGCAACTCGGAGGGCCGACATGTTCGGAGTTACAGTATGGTGGCGATCACGACTCTGATAACGACGGCAGCTCCGTCCCCGCCTCAGACTCTGATGACGGAGACAGCACCGTCGCCTCCTCTGACTCTGACGACGACGAGCGCAAGAAAGCTTCTAAGCGGCGGCGCGCGTGTGTTCCTGCGTCGGTTCTGCCGGAGTACACCGTAACGAGAGTGATCTTCTCCTGCTCCCACCTTCGATCGCTCTCCCTCGGCTCCTGCCGGCTCGCCCCGCCCAACACCATAAGCCTGCCGTCCCTGGTGACTCTGCACCTGTCCCACGTCTCCGACACCGCGAGCGACCTGGAGCGGCTCGTCGCCGGCTGCCCGCGCCTCGCGGACCTGACGCTCGAGGCCTGCAGAGCGGTGACCGCGCTCTCCATCGTCGCCGGCGGCCACCTTCGCAGGCTGGCCCTCCGCTGCTGCCACAACCTGACGGCTGTCGCCGTCGACTCGTCGTCGTCGGAGCTACAAGCATTCGAGTACAGGGGCGCCGTGCCCGGCAGCTCGTTCCTGACCGGCTCCACGAAGATGACTTACTGCAAGGTCGACATATGTGTCATGCCAGAGGAGATCGTCAACCTGTGGCAGTTTCTGCAGCTGCTCGTGAACGTCAAGCACCTGCACTTGGAATCTGCTTTCGTTGGCTCTGGCTTGGACAAGGACGTGCCTATGGCTATGAGGTTGGCTTCATTCTCGAGCCTCGTCCACCTCGAGATGTGGGGATGCCTTCCCGACGACGACACCGGGCGCAATCGCCGCGGTGAGCACGGTCCTCGAGCAAGCCCCCAACCTGGAGACACTGTCGCTAGTTTTCAATTACTCCCTGCTGGGTGGCTGCGCCGACAACATTTACTTCAGCGAGGAGGTGGTACATGGCAAGCACTATCTCAGCTACAATCCGCACTCGATTCTCGCGACGCCGAGCGCCATGATCCCTTGCCTGAGGAACAAGGTGAGGGAGATCAACCTGGTGCATTTCCAGGGAGGCACCGGGCAGAGGGCGCTGGCCAAGTTCCTGCTCTCCAACGCGCCGGTGATCGACAGGCTGTGGTGCGAGTTCGCCGAGGGCCCCATGTGGACTCAGGTTCAGCTCATGCGCGAGATCGAAGGCTGGTTGATAAACAAGCTAGCCGAAACCCACTTCGTTTGAATTCATGAGAGAGCCATCTTTTTCCTTCTTCACGTACGTGCGTGGTTTGTGCTTAGCTTAGATAGCTTAGCGGCCCTGGTTCATCAATGAATGATTTTACCAAGTCGCAAAAAAAAAAAAAAAAAAAAAAAGGCTTCGTGTTCTTTATTTGTTCCCATTTGCACTGCAAGGAACGCTGTTTTCCCTTTCCAGCTCGTGCAGTAGTGACCGAATTTAAACTGAGAACTCTCACATTCAGGAATGTAGAGATCTCTTCTTCAGAGAAATGAAACTTGTATCCCTAAGAGTGAAAGCAGGCCTGTCTTCAGTTTATGACCCATGGTTCATCCATCTGTGGAAGTTGACATCTTGTCAAATAAACTAGGAATTTGAATTTTATTTGCTCTGTAATTTTTCCTTTTTTTCCTTTTTTCCAAAGCCCAGTCGCCTGAATTCAATCTCTGTTCCAGGCGACATGTAGTTGGTTGATGTTGCTTCAAGATCTGTGTGCCACCAAAGTTTTTGTTGGGTTCAATATGTTGGTTCAATTTGCTTCAAGGCTCCCCAAAATTGTTACATCCTGAAATATAGCATCTTTTTTTTTCTTCTTTCTTTGTTCCTTGATGTAATCTCTGGTCTCTCTGAACCCCCAAATTTTGTTCCGTTCTATTCCTTTTAGTTTTCCTTGTGCTACTCTTTCTTTCAATAAAGTCCTATGCAGGGGCTTCGGCCCCTTCAGTTTTCCAAAAAAAAAAAAACAGATGATGCATCTTTCTGTTGAACCTCAACGCTTACAGAGCATCCAACAACAAGAAATCACTTCATACAACAGATGTTCTACTAACTGATCATTAAGGCCCCATAAAGTATTATCTACGCGGTCATGCAAGAGGATACGCCAGTCAGTACATTCAGCTTGCTATTTTAACTGATAGTTTCCATTGAATTCAATTCAAGCTGTTGTTAGACTCTACTTCCATCTGGAGGACTTAGAAACATTGTACTCCGTACTACCAAATATCATTCGCAGTCTGTTTTATTTTCACTGAAAGCCTGAGTGGCCACTGCTAAATAGCCCAATTAGCATCAAACTTTGTCCTTTGCTGTCAATATTTTCGTGATGCCGTCAGTACTTTATCCTTTTTTTCCCTGTATTAGTATTTCGTTTTTTGTTCAGTACTTAACCTATTTCTCAGTATTCGTTCCAGGTGATTAATCATCCTTTTGAGAACCGAGAAGCCTTGCTAGGATTAGATATGCGACCTCGAGGAGCAGCGTGTATAAGATTTCAATATTTTTTTACCAAGATAGGAACACATAGGGTTTAATTCTGGTGATAAGATGGTTTGGATTCTGTTTACAGATAGACTAAATGGTTTGTTTTCAGAAGCTGGTTTTCATTTAACATTAGCTCATGTCCCCGCTCCCCAATTCTCGACTTTGACATGCAGAATTACAGATACTCGTTGATTTGGTTCCATTTTTTTAAATAAAAGTACAACTGCATTCCCGAAAATTTTTCAAAATCAACTGCATACCTTGCTGGGTTTGTATTTCTAGTCTAGAAATTAAAGAATCCATCATCCATGCGAAATATAACCGTTTGGGGATGAAAAAGTTCTCTCTTTTATATAGTTGTGATTAGTAAACTCTCAGGTAGTATTTGTACACTTGTTGTTTCTGCATGATTTTTGAGCTAAAGCTCTGTTCCTTAGTTTTCAGTGGGCTTGTCCAATAAAGAAGATTTTGAAAACCAGGCAACTGCTGCTAACTTCAGGATACAGGGTTCTCTTGGAAACCTTTGCAGTACAGATGTATGATTGAAGCATAAAGGATGTTTATCACCACAAATTGTCTGGTGGTCTCTTTTCAGATTATGCATAGGACTACTGAATAAGCCTAGAGAAGGATTGCCTCTAATTTAAATAGTGTTGATGAGTTGTAAATCAGTAGGGATCCATCGTCAGGAGGTGGTGTTGGATAATCTGGTGAATTGTAGATATATATACACAATAACTGAGATATTTCTAAAGTGATGTACCCCTTTATGAGATTGTTCTAATTAATAACAAATATATGGATGTTTGATGTTAAACAAAGCAGAGATTGGTCTGAAATAAAACAAATGTTCTGCATTTTTCCTGAAATACATGTGTCATGATTTGGGTGTACAGGCCTCTTTGGAACAAAATACAATGCAAATTCAGTATACATTTGTTTGATAGCAAATAATTCAGAGCGCAAATACTTGAACATTTATTAAAATTCATTCATCCCAACTAACAGCATCAATTTAAATGTTTGATTGTACATAGTTTTGGCAATCAGGCCCACTATAGTGAGGCCTAAACTTCTTAGATATGATAATCACACACAAAAAAAAAACTTCTTAGATATGATGCCCCCCAGTAATCCTTGACCTTACTGTACTCTTCTAGGTTCTTTGTGGCAATATCAAATGCTTCTGGCCCCTGATTCAAAAAAAAAAAAAAATTCTTCTGGTCCAGTAAGATTGTTATCTCAATTGCTTCATTGTCCAACCATATACTCCCTCAATAAATTTTTAGTCATTTTGACCATTTTGATACATAGCAAAATCAATGTACCAAAAAAAGTCAAAGGAACTTACAATTTGGAATCCAACGAGTATATGGCACTTTCATGCCCCGGAAGGAAAAGGACACCTTTGCAAGTATTCATCCAATGTATTTTCTTGAAGGAAAAGGCCACCTTTGCAAGTATATGCAAGTATTGCCACCTTTCCAACCATATACTCTCTTAAACATGGAGAAAAAGTCAATCATCATGTAGCATCATCGTGAACTTGCCGCCACCATATTGATCAAACAAAAATGAAGTCATATGGGGTGCTTTACAACTTACAAGTGCATTTTTTTTTTTTTTTTTTGAGATCACGCCTAGGTGCATATTTTCTTACAAGTGCATTGCTATGTAGCAATATGCTCTGATGATAAACTTGAATTCGATGAAGTGTTTCCATCATTCGAACTGCTATCATCAGCAGTCCCAAGATGGAAGTCCAATTCCTCCTCAGATGCAATTTCACCACACCGCCATCCATTACAAACCCTGGGTGTAATCTGACCTCTGAAAATCGCTGCATTTCATGTCATTTAATAAATGTGCATAGCAGCTAAACTTTGAGGTTTCTAAGGCCAGCACTACAGAAAACAACGCAACTATTATGTACTGATTTCCGAGATTGCAAAGTTCAATTACACTACTTGCATTTGTTACATCCAAGGGTAATCTGCTGCCATGAATAATCAAAGTTAGTCTACAATAGTCAGTATACTTTATGATGTTTCAGTTAAAAGTCAAGCATTATTGGGAACTTTATTTGAGATCCAGAAAAACGACTTCATGCATGGAGCACAAGCTAACATCTCAGGTTACAATCAAGTGATTCCGTGTGCTTAACATGCATTTTGCCGCTCAATTCAGCAAGTACCACACAGGATCAATTAGGACAACAGAAGTAAGGCAATCATTAGGACGTTCATATGCTAGAACAGCCAACCTTTCAAAGCCTTGTTCTTAGAACCACAATAATGGTAACTCATAATAACTATCACAAAGCAGGGTTCTAGCTAAAGGCTTCATTTAAGTTTTCTTTTGGTGTGTTTGACTTCGATGCCAAACACAAATATTGGCTAAGGATATAATCAATAACGCTGTCCTCTACATGCAAACATTGTCAACACAATCTTGCAAATAAGTAGTAGGACAAGGACAACTCAAGCAAAAATATATATTTCATTTCCAAGAGCCTTTACAATAAAAAAAAAAAAAAGAAGAAACAGTTTATTCATGATATCTTGGATGATGGAACAATATATTAAGGCTTGCAGTCCATCCTTTAACTACAGCCTTTGAAGGGGTAACACCGTAAACCTGGCTGTACTTTTGCCAAGTTCTGTAGTGGAATCAAGGGATGCACTACAAATTCTAGAAAATTCCGAGAAACTTTGCGCCAGATTCTCGTACTTGATAGAAGCTGTGGCTGAGATAGGCATAGGTGCGAGTGCCATCTGTGTTTCCACATTAAAGTTGAGGTGCTCGTATAGTTTCCTGTTGCCCGTGTCAATACACATTTCTTCAAGAACCCTAGCATGGTCAGCGAAGAATTTGATAAGGCGCAGTCCAAGGCAGCTGGAGTTGTCGTGCAATGTGAACTGCAGGCCAACTCTTCTTACGGTGCGCTGCAAGCACCCACTGAGACCCGGGATACCAGGAACATCATTATATTTATTGTCGCCAAAAATGCTACCCTCTGTGGAGATGATTGTCTTCGATTTCGGGCGGCGCATGAATTGTTCCATGGACTTGGTGTAACTATCTTTCCTTTCCAAGAACACATGTCCATGCCGTGAATCCTTGTCATGGAGAACTATCACAACCCTCAGTTTCAGCACGATTTCACGAAGAACAGGGCAGCAATGCAGCAGGTTGGCAATGGCCACGGCCACCGTCTTGCTCTTGGGTGCATGCGTCGTCCCTTCCAGCTCGAGGCGCTCAGCCCTGGGGAACTCACACAGGAGACTGGCACGCCTGGCCTCGCTAATGGCTGCAACGTCCTTGAGGTCATTTCTCACCTTGAGCTTGAGCGTCCTGGCATTGGTAAAGTTGTGCAGGAACTGCCAGAAGAGCATGTGTGTTGTTTCTTTCTCATTGTGTCCGTCGTCGTTCCTGAGGAAGTGTAGGTCCACCCGTGCAATGCTGCTAGGTGCTGCCGATCGTAGAATGAATCGTCGCATGAGACCCTTATATTTGAAGGACTGCAGCCTGGGGGCATCAATCTCGATGGCGCATCTGCCATCGCCACGGCCATCTCCACGGCCATCTCCTAAATCTTGTACCTCCATTGCACACAGCGCCAGCACGAGCGTCGTCGCAGCCTGGAAGCTTAGGTGGAGCGTTTTCTAGGAGTCTGGTGGCGCCGCGAAGTTGAAGAAGACAGACTCCAGTTGCACGGTGGTGAGTTCTGGCGCGGTGTCCGACAGGGCCTGGAGAACTTGGAGCACAACGGAGCAGAACCGCAGCCGCAGCGTCGCCAGCCGTGGGAGTGGCAAGGCGGCCATCAGGGCCGACAAGAGGTTACATCTGGTGAGGTCCAACACGCGGAGGGTCGCTGATGGGAGGGAGGCGAGCCCATAGAGCCCTGACTGCCTGTAACTGTTCTTCTCTTGATCAAAGTAACCGTAGGGGCTAGAGACGTCCGCGGCGACGCAAAGCTCCTCAACGCGGCGCACCGCTTGGTGGGAGACCACATCGCCCACCACGTCGATCTTGTGCTGCCAGTCCCTACTGCTGCAGAGGAACCGACTGATGGTGCTTTCGGCCTCGTAGTCGTTGGACTCCACACGCAAGGTGAGCCTTCCACTAGTACCGAAAATCTTTTTTGGCGGCGGGCTTTTCCTTTTTGCGTGGCGGGCATGACTGCCCGTCACCAACGAAAAGGTCACGGTTAATCGTGACCTTTGCGTGGCGGGCGGATCAAGCGTGGCGGGCAACATAACGCGCCCGCCACGCAAAAAATGTTATCCGTGGGTGGCGAGTTATGCCGCCCCGCCACGGTTAAGTTTATTATGCATGGCGGGCGGCTTTATGTTGCCCGCCACGCTTGAATTTTTTTTAAAAATAAAATGCCATATATATATATATATATATATATACATCTATCAATCCATACACACATATATATAAGAAAGACAGATACTCAAATATATATCATATATACATATATATACATCGATTCTCATGCGTATCCATATATATATACACAAGTTTCACCGATCGATCCATTTGTTCATATCCAACAAGTACTAGTTAATTACAACATCCATACAATGCGAGCTATATGTTGATTTGGATGAAGATAGTCCTTAAGCTCTAGCTCTTCCCATCTCCTTAGCGGCGCAAACTCTGGAAAGATCCCCAACTCACTGTCCACATTGAAGTACGGCTGGCCTTCATGAACTACCATGTCTAGAACAAACTTGCAGATGTCTGCTACTGTGCGCCTGAACCGCATCTCGTCGGTTGCCTTTTGTAGTACCCCTTTCCACTTGTTCCTTGAGTCCTTGAGCTGCCGGTCATTTGGATTTGTACCTTTTGCGAGGCCCCGAGGAACTCCTTCAGGGGCGAAGAATCCACACAAGTTTGATCCGTATGGTTGTTTGAGGCACCGCACATAATAAACCGGTGTTATTAGTAATATCGAAGCAATAGCTAGGTAGTCGTACTAAGAAAAACTATGTTTCATTTACGTACTGGGAAATCTCGCCTGATTTTGAGTGTATCTCCATTGCGCTCCTTACACTTCTCGGACCGTCGATCCCAGCACTCCGGATCCTTCAAGTAGTGCTTGTAAGTGCTGTAGGAAATGCACTATATTGTCAACGATATATGATACTCGACTCTAGTAATTGAATAAGGAGTTCATCGATCACTTACAATCTCAAGATTTTTTCGAATTGTCGGTAGCCGTGTGGGTTTGAGCCTTGTAGTGAGTCAAAGACAACGGCCCTCCCGCCCCGAGGAAAGATCATGAAACATATCCAATGTCCTACGGTTCCTATTCCGTATTGGTAAAGGCGCCGTAATACATCGATACCCATTTGGCTTGACCTTTTTCATTGCCGATATGACGTACTACGCTACTTCCAACTTCTTAGCTCTTGCGTTCTTATCCCGCATCTTACGTCTTTCCTCGTCCGTCAAGTTCACCAAGTCGAGGATGGTCCTTTCTTAGATTAAAACCGATGATTTGTCTCTCATTAATGTGCGATGGAGAGAGGTAAATAATACCATTCTTTAACTTGTGGCCGATCGGCGCTCAACCTACAAGGACATGTGGTTGTGGCATAGGTATCTTTGAAACAAAGAATCTATATACGGATAGAAGGGACATGTGCAAGTAAAATTGCGCTTACATAGCAAACAAGGTGACTTGGGCAACGTCAATGTCCTGTCGACGAAGTAGTCTCGACATGTCTTCGAATTCAACCAAGAACTGGACATCGGTGTGGTATTGGAAGCACTCCTTAGGAAGAAGGACACCGGGCTATGCAATCCACGCTTTGCGCACTCTATGTACCACGCATGGAACTTCCGAGTCTCCCAGTCCTCGGCATCGATGAGCTGGGCCTTTGGTATCATGAACTTCCCAAACTCGAACGAGCGGGGCATTCGTCCGAGACAAACCCGACATAAGGTGGGGATTTTTGGCCCGCAAAAGCGGCGGTACAAATGTTAGCTAGGGTTGCGAAAAAGAAGTAGCTAATAGTCCATTACAACTCGTTGTTTCAGCGGGGCATACCTTTCGGACCAAACATCTATTATTGGGGGCCTCTTGGGTGGACGGGTACTTGTCGGCCACGACCTCCTCTTCATCGAATGTCGGCTTCTTCCGGTGGTGGAGGGCATTTGCTAGGTCCAGCTCCTTTCTCGCTTCCCCGCGCTTGAGGTGTTGTCCATTGGAGTCCTCGAGTGTAGATGGGTGTCTCGTTCCCTACTCTCTCCTCGGGACCTGGCACTCGTGTGTTTTGCCGGTTGCTTCCTCGAATGTGTTTTCGCCCCTCATGTGCCGGCCCCCGAGGTGTCCCGCTCCTTAGGTGTCGGCTCCCCAGGCCCTCGGTGCGGCCTCCCGAGGTGTCGGCTCCTTAGGCTCCTCGGGTGTCTCCTCGAGGTGTCGGCTCCTTAGGCTCCTCGGTGCCGGCCTCCCTTAGGCTCCTCAGTGCCGGCTCCTTAGGGCCTGGGCTCATTAGGGGGGTCGGGTCCTTAGGTGCTGCCGGGTCCTTAGCAGGGGGTACTTGAACCATGAGGAGGGTCGTTGCCTCCGCCGTCCCCACCATCTTCATCATCATCGGAAGAATCACCGTAGGGGTCCGGTGGCGTACTTTCGGGTCCGGCGGCTGTCTTCTTTGGTGAACCGGACGGTGAAGTCAATTTCGACATCTTGAGCACAATGTCCACCTTCGCCACGGTACATTGTAACACGAGCAGTTCCTAGAGTCTTGACCTCATTATGAGCGGGATAGTCCAGCTCCCGTCTTCATGTTCGGCGCCACGCACCCAATGTTCACTTCAAAGACATTCGGGAGGGATCTCGCGGCGCTTCGTACTTTCTTTACAAGATCCGGGAGGAAATACCACCCCCCTCGCCACCGGCTTCCTCTTGCCCAACCTGCCGGCGGGTATCAACAATACGCACCGTGTCTCTTCGGTGATATCATCCACCGGGTCCTGTCGGTCAACAGGAGGTGCTTCTTTGGGGTTGCCGGGTGGGCATTGGCATACCTGGCGTTCGCGGAACATCACGGTTCGGACTTCGACCATCTGGGGGTCGTTGCTCGTGAGAGCCTCTTTGATTGGATCGGGTGATCATTTGTTGCAAGGCCTCATCACGGCCTTCTGTCTCAAACCCTCCTTGTACCTCTCCCTCGCGTGTGATGCGAGGCAACATCGACCGCCACGAGCCCACCGTCGCCCAACTCTTCACGGAGCTCATGCCACGGACCCGCGGCCGCGATGCTCGGGGTTTCCTAAGGCCAACGTCGGCGCATCGTGTCCCCGGCGAATCTCGAGGCTCGGTGTTCTTAGCGTAGTGGCCTCTATGACCTTCTTCTCGACCTCCTTCATCCGGGCTTGGGCCTCGGCTTCTTGGGCATGTGGCCGTAGAGGAAGTCCCGGGTCCTTTCATCACATCCCTCGTCACGGATCCGGCTCCCCGGCTTCCTGTCTTCTCCTTTCTTCCGCGCCGCCACGCCCGGCTTGTGTCGGCGTACCCAATATTGCCCATGTAGTGGGGCGGTTTGTTCCGTTTTGCTAGCTCACGTGAACTTCTCGCTCTTCGCCTTTAGCCGGCGTGTTTAGCCTTTTGCGAGAACTCTTCCCATACTTCTTCGTCGATCATGGTGTATTTCTTTGAAGGGTAGGCGTCCTTTCTTCGAAAGTCTGCGTTGAGCCTATACTTCGAGTTCCGGAAGCTTCTTCCTACGAGGAAGTAAACATGTTGCTCCACCTTTTTCATATCGGCGCCTTGCGGATACCGGAACCGTTTCGCAAGCTTCGCTCCACACAAAGAACTTGTCGGTTTTGGGGACGGCTTTCCGTCTTGATTAGAATGGAGACCTTATCTTTCACGAGACACGAGACTAGAGTGCTTTGTACTTAGCGGCAACTTTGGGAGGCTGCAATGGCTGCCCTCGCGGCCCCAACTCTAGAATGACATGGGCGTCGGAAGTCTTCTTGTGCCTCCCATGGTCTCCCCTTCTCGCTTCGGCTTGTCTCCCTTTGCTTTGCCTCGAAGAGGTGGCCGTGGGCGTAGGGGGTTGTTCCTCCGAGCTGCTTGTGGAGGGAGCGGTGGCGGCTTGTTCACTGTACTTCCTTAACCCGACGCTTCTTGCTTCGTGCTTCGTCCCTCGGGTTGAAATTAGGATCTTCTTCCTCCCTCATGCGTTTCCTTCTACCCTTACACGGGCTATACGACGCTCCGCTTGGGAATTGGGAAGTACTAGAGCTGCTTTGGCGGAGCTAAGCGACTTCCATTCAAAGCCGACCTTGAGGCCGGTCTTGTTCATTCGCCATTTCAAGTTAGAAATATATAGTGCATTAGTACTAGTATATATGAGGAGTAGACAAGCGTCATTCAAAATTACGTAAAGAGAGAAATGAAAAGATTGGCTTTTATATAGCCCCCCTTGTGATCATGCACATCGCTTCTAAAGCGGTTGCTTTGTACAAGCCGCCCTAGTTTAGAAGCTTCCAAGTATAGGGGACATTCAATCATCATAGCCGCTGCCTCAGCCCCAATAAGTTCATGTCATCGCATATATGTCAACGCCTCAAAGACTTTTTGAATTTTTTGGGTTCACATCATTGCATAAAAGGGTGACAAACTCAAAATTGACAAGAAGTAGAGAGAACAGGGGAGCCAATGTGACCAATTGTAGGCAACAAAGAACAATAAATAGGGGCGTAACAAAGAATAAAGAATAAAGAAATAAACGTGGTCAAGAGCAACAAAGAATAAAAATAGAGCGGACCTTGTCAATGTGTATAGTGCTAAATAATCCCAATAAACTATGGTCAAGAGGACAAGTTGATGGTTCCAATGTGGCTTGGCCAATCAAGACGAGAAGAGTGCATTTGATGTATAGAAGAAAAATTCTAATTTTCGTGATGATTGTAATATATTAATCCCGATAAACTATGGTCAAGAAAAATACTAAATAATCCCAATAAACTATGGTCAACGGCACTTTTGAACTATTTCGTGATAGTGTAATATATTAATTTGATGTATAGAAGAAAAATACTATGCTATTGGACAATTATAGCTTTAGTTCTTAACCATAAGAGTGCATTTCAGTGGTGGTGGTATCTAAAAAGTACAGAATAAAGTCTAAATGAGTGCAACTTATTCAATTTGATTCCATTATTTGCACATAAAGATAGGCATAATACTCCAAACTAAGAATAATACTCAAATGTAATTGAATCTATTTGCATTTTGAATCGTAACTCAAAATTAATTGAATCTATTTCATTTATAATAAGAAGAGGACTAACCGACAAAATAGAAACCATCAACACAAGAATGAAAGATAAGAAATGCAAGGAATAAGCTCGGTTTGCATCACGAGAGACATTAAGCATCATGGGCAAAGTGACCATTATATGCTAAGTATCAAGTTTAAGCATCACAGGCAGCTAAGTATCAAGTTTAAGCATCACAAAGCATAATAGTGCATCACGTAATTAACAAAAAAAAAATCTCTAATTTTGACGGTGCATCACAGAATCAACTATCACAGAATTTACCAAGGCACCCACGGGCATCAAATTTCAAACCGGATGCGGTGCGGATGGTGGAGAGAGCAAACCGTAGGGCACCGGCCACCGTGCACGAGGGGACGGAGGAGCAAACCGGGCGGCGGCGTTAGGGTTCCACCGCCCAAGCTTCGCTGGACGGCGGAGGAGGAGGAGGACGGGCGAGGACGCATTTGAGGTGTGCGCACAGACGGAGGAGGAGGACGGGCGGGACGGTGGCGGCGACGTGGCGATTGACGGTGGCTGAGTTAGGTTCCGCAGAGGGACGGGATGGAGAGGAGGATGGAGCGTGACGGGGCGAGGAGGAGGACGGGCGGTGACGGGGGAGGACGGTGGCGGACGGCGGCGGTGACGTGGCGGTGGACGGCGACGAGGCGCCGCCCCCGCCCCAGCGGTGGTGGCCGCGGCGGCGGATCTAGCGCACGAGCGGCTGGGATGGCGAGGTCACCGCGGGCGGCGGATCGATGGAACGACGGGGCGGCGGGCGACCAAAATTTGGGCAGTTCTTCTCGGGGTCGCTTTGAAACCAAGCGGCGACTTAGAGATTCCGGGAGAATGCCCCCCACTATTTATAGCAACGAGGTTTTGCGTGGGCGGGCGGGGGTAAGGATGCCCGCCACGCAAAAATATTAACGCGGGCGGGCGGGTTAGGATGCCCGCCACGGTTAACCGTGGTGGCGGGGAAGGAAGCCCCCGCGTGTAATATTTTCGTAATAAATTGATAAGTATTCTTATAAATTGTTATAAATTGAGAGATCAATTCAGATAATATATCAAAAATATTCTCGATGAAATTTGAATTTTTACACATTCGGTATATATAGGGATGCTTTTACGCTTCCCAACACATATCCTATGGTATATATAGGGATGCTACGAGGAAGGGGATGCTTTCGTGTATGCGTAGTGAGAAGTATGTCATTATTAGAAACTTTACATTTCCCAAGCACATATCCATTTATATACACCAAGTGTACATCTTGATGAGTACTTTCAACTTTGTATTCAATCTTTTTCGAAACTCTCGGTCGTTTAGTGGGTCCGTTTGACCAAGGTTTGACCGGGTCGAACTTGTGACTTTTTGAAGCTCTAGTTTTTCGAAGCCCTAGACGTGGTCGATTTGAAAAGTCATGAATACCACTTTTGTTAAGCTCTCTCCGAGATCTACGTTTGGTATTAGAGTCAACTTTTCATTTTTCGATCTTTTTCACGCCTCGAAATTTGAAATTTGATTTTTTACACATTCGGGACGACATTTCGAGGCCCCGGACGGCCAAGATTCAAAAAGTCATGAATACGGAAAGTTCATAACTCATCAAGATCTACATTTCATATATAGGTCATTTTGCATATGAGAAAGTGTTACAACGTGTAGTTCAAAAAACACTAGTCTCCCGTGTAGTTTCCTCGAAACTCGCGGTGAGATATTTGTTTTTGGACTATTGTTTACATCGAATAACCGCAATTACATATCATTTTGGTGCCGTGCATTGGTGGTCTTCTTCTCGCCATCGGGCGGGTCCATGGCATCATTTTAGTCTTGTCGGGATTGATTTCGCCCTCAACGGCCTTTATCTTTTTCTCGAAAATCAGAAAGAGGTGGAACTCATCATAGTTGTTGTATGTTTCGACTCGGACCCCATCGCTCCCACGATCCGCCGCTTTCCGCCACGACAATATGTCTATTTATGTTCTCCGCGTTCATGTAGTAGGCTACTTGTGCGGCATCCGATGCAAGCACCCACCGATCATCTTTGTACCGGACACTTTGAAGGTTTACGGTGGTTAGCCCAAAATCGCCCACTAGAACCGCCCCGTGCTTGACCCACTTGCAACTTAAAAAAACGGTTACCTATAGGTTACCGCCATAGTCAAGTTCCCATATTTCTTCGACTTTGTGCGAAGCATGTCATCTTCTCCCCCCGTCACGTTTCCGCCCTCATATCAAACACGCCGTTACGTGATGCACTCTTCTTGTCCTTTTCTTTTTGTGTGGAACCCGTACCCATTGACATCATACCCTTGCCACGTGGTGACCCGCATGGACGGGCGACACAAGCTTCTTCACCGCCTCTCGCATCATCTCCCGGGGAATGTTCTCGCTTTTGGAGCCACCGGAGGAAACCGTTCTTGTGTTCCTTCTCGCCCAATCCTTCGGACAGCTTCTTGCGCTTCCTACTTGCACGGCGGGAGCTCTTTGAGGTGCTTCTTAACGTATGTGTCCATGATCACCAATTGATGAAGGATGCCGTAATGAGTGTCTAGCACTTTTTCCCTAGGTATGTTGGTGCATGCTTTTCGCCCGCGCACCCCATCCCCGAGGTTCTTCCTTCATGTTGATGCACCGAAGCCCAATAGCCCTACCATCTTTTTACGCACTTCATACACCAGTTCCACGACCTCCCGGCTTGTGTATGCCTCGATCATAGAACCCCTCGGGTAAGCGGTTATGATTGAATCGATTGAGGGTAGACATTAGTCGCCGCTGGTCCACATCGCCGTAGGTACACGGGTCCCAAATGTTTCTATTTGATCAACCATGTGCATCATTAGGTATGGCATAATGTCAAAGAACGATGGTGGGAAACACATCTCTGCCCGGCACATTGTTTCCGCGATAAACTCTTTCAAATAAGCAGCAGATCTCGCTTTGGCAATTACCTTCCGGGTGATTTGGTTAAAGAAGTATGACAACCTTGTGACCACCATCTTCACGTATTTTGGACGAATAGCTTTGATCACAATTGGAAGGAACACCGCCAAGATGATGTGAGCATCGCGGCGCGTTGAAGTTCGTCATTGTGAGGTCTTTCATGGATACCGGACTCTTGATGTTGGAAGAGAAACCCGTCGGTACCTTGATACCCCTAATCAACCGACACATAGCCAACTTCTCATCTCTCGTTAGGTTGTAGGCGCACCCGGGAGTTGAAATTTACCGCTTGGAAGCCGTAGTAGCGTGAATTTCCGGCCGGATGCCCATGTTAACAAGATCTTGACGTGACTTCACACCATCCTTCGCCTTGGTCTTGATATCCATCAGAGACCGATCGTGCTTTCAAGACATTTTTCTCAAGGTGCATAGAGTCGATCGCATGGGGTGTATGCAAAGTATCTTCCAAGATTTTTTAGATACTTGAAGAAGATTGACTTCTTCTTGAAAGGAACGGCAGGAGGCGCTTCTTCCTCCAATTTATCCCTCTTTCTCTTCATTGTCTTCGAGGTGCCGTCTTCCTGATCATCTTTCTTCTTCTTCTTCTTCTTTCCAAACTCGCACTCCAAGTCCTTCACCATGTCAAACACCTTCGGACCATAACTAGTCGGTGCCGGCCGCGCGGTTTTGACTCGCCCTTGTTGTCAAAGTATATATTCATTTTTCCATCTCTCGTACCTATGCTTACTGCAGAGGAAGGAAGCGTCAGTGTTCCATGTACACGATTTTGGTGGATCCCTTCGTAAGTGGAGCAGGTTTCTTCAATGCAAGCTACACGGCCGGTCTTCCCTTTAATCCGCCCCGATAATGAAAAAAGGTAGGGGTAATCAGTGATGGTGACAAAGATGATGGCACGAAGAGTGAACTTCGCTGCGGTACGCACCAACCATCGACCCCATCATCAAACGATTACGCATCTCCTCCATGAACGGCTCCAGAACACATCTATATGCCGGGTTGTTTTGGTCCGTAAATGAGCATGGTGAGCAAAACATACCTCCGCTTTTGACAAGATGTGGAGGTAGATTGTACATGGTGAGGACGACCGCCACGGCGTGTGTGTGCTGCTCGGGTCACCAAATGGGTTCATTCCGCCAAGACTCAATGCGAACCGAACGTTCTCGGGCTCCTCTCGCAAAGTCGGGGTAGGCGGCGCCGAAGTCTTGCCACGCTTAGCATCCGAAGGGTGCCGTAGCTTCCCGTCATCCTTTACACAATCGCTAGATGCATGCCGTGTCATGTGCTTAGCATCCTCGGGGTTCCCATAGAGAGCCCGCAGACGATCGATGACCGGAAGGTACCACATTGACAAATGGGCTGGGCGTTTCCTCTGCGTGTAACCTTCCTCTTCCTCGCCCTGCGTTGACATGATCTTCTTCGCGGGCCGCACCGGTTTTCTTCGCCCCCTTCTTTTTTTTTCGCCCGTCCTCCTTCCTCATTGAGCTCATCGTCCACGCGACATCCGGCATTCCGCTTGTATCGACTAGCGCCCAAAGGCGGACAACCGGTCAAATTCGTCGCATCGATCACCCCGATATAGGATACAATGGTTGGGGCGGGCATCGAACTTCTTCGTTTCACCGCCATCCGGCCGGATCAACTTCTTAGCACGATACGTACTAGCAGAACCTTGTTAGGCGTTGGATACGTGGAGGCCGGGTAACTTACGATCTCATTGAAGCTAGTGTCGGACCAGCCATGACGAGACTTCAACATTAGCAAATTCAGGTTAAAACTCGCCGTGCAACCCTTCTGGACCGTCTTTATAAAGCGGATCAATTGTTTATCGCTTCATCTCTTTGAAGTTCTCCAACCATCTCGGGCACCCAAACAAAATGTCGCCCTCATCGAAGTCGGTTGACCAAATCTTCAAAAACCCGGACATCCTCGCCGCTGCGTCATCGGATTCTCTCGCCGCGATCCCGCTCCACCACCACCACCACCGTCATCGCCGTCATCGCCGACGCCACCGCTTTTCGAATAAATCGATGGAATTGGACCGGCCGGTGGATTTTTTCTTGTATCGATCGCCGGGACCGCCTCGGATCGACGGGTGGATCGAAGGGGTGGAACTTCTTCGCCGTGAAAAGTCCGCACCAAATAGTCATCGACGAAGCCATGCATGATCGGGTGAGATCGCACCACGGTGTCGATGAACGCTTTCGCATTCTTTTGCGGCGAGCGCAAGCGACGTATAATCGCTCGTTGAATTATCTGGCCAGTGTCGCTTCGCCGAGCAACAAACTTCTTCACCTCATCAAAGTATTCATCATCAACCCTCTTCATCTCATACATCCAAAGGCTTTCGGTGCCTCTCCATCCCGTCTCCCCTGCTCTTCCAAAAGCTAAGTGCCGTTACATAGAACTCAAACCAAAAATAAATAAATAAGAAGAAGTTCCACCATAGATCTAGATCTAGAGAAAGGCAGTTTTCTCTCTCCTCCATGGAGATCTAGATCTAGAGGGGGGATGAAAAGAGAGAAAGAAAAATGAAAAAGAGGCCTTTACCGACCAATTAGTGTCTTCTCCTCCCCCAAATCAAAGCCAAAAGTCCCAAATCAAAGATTTTGTCAAAATTTGGGTCAAAACCTCCCCCCCTCCCCCACAAGTTGGAAGAGGAAGATCCGTGGAGAAGATGAAGGGGCGGCCGCCCGCATTTTATAGGCCGGGGGCGGCGTGGCGGGCGCTTAATCGCCCGCCCACGCAAAAAGAAGGAGGGCGTGGTGGCGCGCCAGAACGTGCCCGCCACGCAAGATGTATTAAAAGCGTGGCGGGCGCGTTGCGCGCCCGCCACGGTTAAGGTCCCTTTTTGCGTGGCAGCAGTTAAAGGCGCCCGCCACGCCAAAGTGTTGTCCCCGCTGGTCGGCGAGGCCGATCATTTCCGTGGCGGGCCGCGTGACGGGCGTTGCAGGCGCCCGCCACGGTTAAGGTCCTTTGCGTGGCGGGCGCGTTAAAGGCGCCCGCCACGCCAAAGTGTTGTCGGCGGCGAAAGTAGGGCCGATCATTTCCGTGGCGGGTGGGAAATGTGCCCGCCACGGAAAAGATCTGCCCTCGCCGAAAAATCGAATCGTTACTAGTGTTACGATGGGGACCTCGGCGCGCCGAAGCGCAGCCTTTGGCGCCGCTGACGAAGTCCTCTTGCTTTCGAGAAGAAGGTCTCCTGGGCCTGCTGGTAGGATAAATATCTGTAATCGTGAACTTGCACTGCGAGATTAACGGCGCCAGACGGCCGCTTCAGCGAGCCCCAGCGCCGCGAGAGCAAGCTGGTGCGAGCAGCCTCCTCGGAGGGGACGGTAGAGGATGCGCCGGAGAAGGTCGTCGGCGAGATTGACAGGCGGTCGCCGCCACCCGCCGTCATCGTCGTCGATTGTCGCTCGGCGGTTTGGTAAATTTGTGATGTGATGCGATCTCACCTTGCCACGATCCGATCCGTCTTTTATGGATCTTTGCCATCGAGGATGGGACTCAAGTCTATGTCGGTGCATGCCGCATTTTGTGCATCGGTCAGTTATGATCCTTTTTAGGAAGACTCCGATTATTTATGGTTGCAGCTATATTACGGCTAGCTGTAAAATAACCTACCGTACGGTGGGTCTATTTTTTCTCTTTTTTTTTGCAAAAAAATGTGCAATTAGTAGATTTCTTTTTATATAAAAAGGATACATTAACGCTTGGTTGTTGGTGTGCCCAGAAGATGTTTTTTCCCGCCCTCACGGCTTGCCTGGTCCAGACTCATCACCGGACATACAGATTAGAAAAAAAAAAAGGACAAGTTTATTTGTTTCTAAATCCAAGCAACTGTGGCACAATTTGACGGTGCCGCCGGCTTTCTTGTTGCCGCCAGGCTTCCCTAGCCAGCGCCATCGACTTCCTGGTGCCAGCAGGCTTCCATGGGCAGCACTGGCAACTGCATCTTCAGGCATGTATAGAGCAAAAGAAAGCCAACAAAAATATTATTATTTTTTTCGATCACGCCTACTCGCCTATGGCTTCAAGGTACGGCCAGGCTCCAGCAAGCACGACGCAAGTAGCAGTAATAATGTTCCTCTTCCTCTTCGATTGATCTGATCGACGAACCCGGGAAGCCATTCTTGACCTCCAGCGAAGGAAGCCCAGTTTGGCCATGTTCGTCAGGTTTCAGGGTCAGTATCATCCATCTCCCTAATTGGGTGTCTTAGTCCCTGATTATTATAATTTGGACGTATATGATTTATATGTTGGCATTCAAATAGCTGATGTTAGCCAAAAATGGATCTGCTATTTTTATTTATTTCGTTTCTACAGGATTTGTATGGTCCCTGCAGACTTAGGCATCAGCTAGCTTTGTACATCATTTAGAAGGGAAATGTCTGTTTGTGTAACCATTAGTATATGAACGTATTGGAAAACTTTGCTGTTTTCTTGATGGCGAAGGCCTAGATCTAAACAATTATTGTGTTCAGCTCTGTCTGCAGGAGCTCACCGAGTCCTCTCTGGTCCCTGTTTTTGTGCAGCAGCTTGTGTGTGTTAGCTTCCTTGGTTTTCTTTGATAGAAGCTAAGCCACATTTGCTTCTTGGTTCTAACAGAGCAACTAGAGTATCTATACACAGCAGCATCAATTCAGCTTTATCGTTTTATTCAGATCGTCAGTTCAATGTTTCTCCAGCAGCGAGTGGACAACAAGTGCAGTGCAGTGCAGTGTGTTCTTATTTTCAGGTTTGCACTATGCAATTTGATTGGGAGCAGTAGCTTGGCATGCAATGTTTTCATTTTGTGAAATGCCATTTTCTTGCAGCAGCAGCAGCAGCATCAACTTTAATTACTTCAATGCTGAATATTTTGGTTCTTTGGCTACTGATGTGTGGTGATGTTTGGTGTCTCTGTTCTTTTCTATTTCAGAACCAGCAATGGCATAGCTGCATCTCCCTTCTCTGTTTCAGCAAATATTGATAGTGGCTAAAGATCAGTTTTTCTGCAACGAATTGCTTGCATATATTGCATTTTTCTCTATGCTTTGCAGCAGGTCAGTTAAGCGGTAGATTATCTCAACAATCAGTAATAGCAGGATCATGTATGAGCAGGTCAGATTCTTGCTGAAATTTGTCTCCAATTGGAATTGATTTGGTCAGTTTGTCAATTTTTCTCTTGTGCTGATGCTCCTGTCTTGGTTGCACGTTGCAGCAGCAAAGCGCAACAGTTCTTGATTTTTTTTTTTTGTCGACAGCTCTTCAGTTTCTTGTCTAGGTGTGTGCCTGGCTTTGTTCTAAAATTGTTTCTGTGCAGCAGGGTAGTTCGTCGGCAGTGAGTGGCAATGTGTTCCTGCAGCTGGCCGCCTTGATTTTCATATCAACAATAGAAGGTATTCTTTTTAATAACAGATGTAGCTATCTACTTTCTTGACCGTGATCAGCTACATAGTTTGGTTTTGTTCTCAAATTTGCAAAATTGCAGCACATTACTTTCAGCAACTTGGTTATCTGAATACGTTGTTTTAGCTATCATTTTAGTTTAACACATTTAATTTAACTTTAGCGTAGTTTAAAACCTTGGTTCACTACAATAGTAGTGCAGTTCGGTAGCGCAACAACTAAGCACGTTTCGTCTTGAGTAATGTCCCTTTCGGCTAACCTTAGTCATTCAAGTTATAGCAATACGTTCTCCATTAGTTAACCACGGTTTTCTATATTTTTATGCAGGATAAATAATTGGAACTCATGATCGAAGGATGAAGTACATTAAAGTTTATTACTATCATGTATATTGTATTTTTTTTTTTCCTTTTGTGTGTATACGTTGAATTATGTACATCAACTAATTATTATATGAATAAATGATTATCTATTTGTATGATTGGTGTATCTTGTGACGAATGTTATTACACTAAATGTTATGCTAAACACGTGGCAACTGGTTGTGAGGACACCATCCGCATTGATGTGGCTATTCAATCTGTGACAGTTATTGTTTGTCACGAACATTGGGTTTGGGTTGGGCTAGCTGGGCTTCGGGCTGATCTGTGACTGTCTAAAGCCATCACAGATTGTTCTAATCCATGATGGTTTTCAAACAATGGCATTTACAATTAAAGGTCACTAGCACAAGAAATATGATATTCACGTTAGCAAGATACATTATGGAATTTATATTCCTACTTCATACCAAGAAGAAAGAACGTGGGAATCCTCTAGTATTATTTAGACTTGTGAAACCTTAGAAACATATTTATGTTCATCAAATTTCATATTTTCTATGTTTTTGGCTTTGATTATTGGTGTTTTTATATTTTTTTTATAAAAACGCTTATTTCGCATAGCTTCGCTTATAGCTGCGTAGCTTCTGAAAAAATCGGTACCGCTTATTTTGCATAGCTAGCTATTAAAAACAGGGCAATAAAATCATGAATACTTTCCATCCGAAATTTTGATGAACCTACATAGAAATATTTATTTAGAGGATATTTTCATGAAGACTTAAGGTATTAGAATTGCAAATAGAGTATATACAGCTCTTACTAGAAGCTCGAATCCAATCTTGATGGCACACAAGTGCTTCAACCGTTTCAGGAGCTAATCGGATTTTGCACACAGGACCTTTGGTAACAATACCACCAACACGGATTTTGCAGAATTCAGTCCAAACCTTTGATCTAAATTGCCTGTTCTCCTATCCATGTAAGAATCCATCTACCATCTCCTCAACACCACCATTTTCAATAGGTTCATCCTCGTCCTCTTGCTCACCTCTCCAGTTGTCGCCTAGATCCCCACCGTCGTACCCCCAATGATAACCACCACTGTCAGTATTGCCGTGATCCATAGTAGTCTCATCTCATCAAGCATTGGACATACATCTATATATAGCTTCTTACATTAGCAGCGTAGAATTCCTATACGAAAAGCTAAACTGAAACAAAAAAGAATTAGATGAAACCTAAAACCATAATAAAAGGAAAACGAAATAAAAGAAAAAAAAACTCTTTAGTACCAAGTGGACACTCTAGCCGGAATTAAAAGTGTCTCTTCAGAGCGATGCACGGATACCCTTTCAGTCCCGGGTGATGTTACCAACCGGGACTAAAGGTAAACTATCAATCCCAGGTGAGGGAACCGGGATTAAAGGGGGAGACCTTTAGTCTTGGATGGCCAATCCCGGTTGCGATACCGGGACTAAAGGGGGAGGTTACGAACCGGTATTATAACTCATTCGTACTAGTGCATGGTTAATCAATTTATTGTGGCGGTTTTTATAACCACCACGGTAAATTTAATAAAATTGTCACGGTTAATAGAGACATTAACCGTGGCGGTTTTAAAAAACGCCCGGTTAAAAAATGGACGTGCCATGTAAAAGTTTTTTGTACTAGTGCTTTCGTAGTCGACAACGGCCATGTTGCCCGCAGCATTGGGGAAGGAGGCCAACCAGCCTGTTGCCGTGCGTTGGCGGATAGGGCACTCCCCACCCCACCCCACCCTCCCCCCTCACACACACACACACACACACATTTCCCGACTTGCCCTTAGTTTTTGCTAGTTTACTCTAATTTACTCAAAAACCATGCACAACCAACAAAAACTTGCTATATATGAAATGTTCATAATTTCATAAGCTACAAACCATACTAAGGCATTTTTGTCTAATTCTGCACAGATTTTGAACTACAAGCAGTCAAACAGGGTCAAACATGAAAATGGCCTTTAAAATTCAAATTTGAATAAAACCTTATTTGTACCCCATTGGGCAGCCAGTTTTGAGCATGTTCCACACATTTTAATGAAATGAACCTTTAATAATTTTTGTTCCTTATGCAAAGTAATACAATTTCTATATAAGGCACTTCAGCTGAAAAATCATTTTATCATGCACTTTTAAATTAATTACCAAAAACACTTTCTATGGTCAAACTGAAGTTGACCAGCCCTAATTAAATATAATTAGCCAAAGTGATTTTTTTGAGGAAAACTGTGGAGCAAAGCTCCCCGGTGCTTAAATTAATAACTGAAAACAAATGAGAAAGTAAGGTTCACAAAGTTAGCCGGGGCTAACAAAAGGAAAAAAAAAGAACTCACCTACTCTAGGGGAGAAGGGGAGGAGATCTAATCGTACAAAATATTTACAAAGAATGCACCCAATTGTTGATTACAGAGTGAAAATGACTAGGAACTCGAGGAGATGAAGTTTAACTTCCTCCTTTAGCAAGCGTTTTCAGCCCGCCATTGAAGGTGGCTTTTGATTGAAAATATAATTGTTTCTCTCCTTCCAAATGCACCACGACACCAACATAAAGAGGTCCATAAAGAAAGGGCCTCGCAAAATCTTGTCTCCGATCTATTAACATTTGATTAACATCAGCTTGTATATCCCACTGAAATCCAATTGAAAATCATCCGCTTTTTAGCCGATGGGCATTCAAAGAATAAGTGCATCGAGTTTCCTCAATATTTCCATGGCAAAGTACACAACTGGTAGCCTTCCTCTAGAGCTTTGTGTCTTCTTCTCAACATTTCTCTTGTATTTAATCGTCAACTAGTAGCAACCAAGCAAAGAATTTTATTTTTGGCGCACACTTGGATTTCCATATCCATTTGAACGGGGCCGGTGGTGTGATGTCCTTGAAATGATGCCGATACATCTTTGAGGCGCATGTCCAAGTATTCCATTGATATATCCAGATATCATCTTGTTCATTGTCCCCTCTAAAGAAATCCGGATCACTTTGAAAAAGAATAAATTCATTCAAAGCTCGATCTAGACATGGGCAATCCGAAGAGGTCAAGTAGGTTGGTAGCTTGCGTGCAACGCTTTAAAGATAAGTTTTTTTTTTGTTGGGCATATGAATGTAATGTAGGATATTTAGTTGAGAAGGGTAGTCGCATTAGTTGGTCTTCCCACACTCCAATCGTATCACCAAACACTGTGTAAACAAAGTGAGCTACTTCCTTAAAATTACTACCCGCCAAATTAAGAATGTCCTTCCACCGAATGATCCTCTAGGAGAAGAAAGGTGAGGCACTTTATTCTCGTAATAGGCATCCCAAATTAGCCGCACCCATGCATGGGACATTTACCTTGTTATAGAATTTATGAAGATGCTTTATAAGCAAAGCCTCATTCTGGACTTCTAAATCTTTGATTCCAAGACCTCCCTTGTCTTTCGGCTGGATTACCATTTCCCAAGCTGCTAGATTATAACCTTTGGCATTTATATCTGATCCTCTCCAAAGACATTGTTTCATATATTTATAAATTCTCTCAATCACGCTTTTGGGAACTTGAGTGTGCACATATAGTATGTGGGTATTGAAAGGTCCTAATGGCTAGAGGGGGGGGGGGTGTGAATAGCCTATTAAAAATTCTTGCAACAACACTAAACAACCGGGTTAGACAATAAGGTGGCGAAGCTAAATAAGCGATGCTATAAACTAGCTAAGCAAGCCACAAATCAATTCTATTGTCTCTAATTCCACACAAGAGCTAGGTCGCTAATTTACTCCTAGGTGAGCAAGGTAAGCTAACTAAACAAGCACTAGGAGCTAAACAAGTCTACTCAACTAACCAACCTAAGCAATTCTACACAAGTATATCAAAAGTAATGCTAGAGAGAGTGATCGATATACCGACGGTGGAGTGTAGAGGTGGAAGCCAATCACCGTGATCAATATGAAATCTCCAACGAGAAAGCACACAATTGACACGATGATTTTTCACCGAGGTTCACGTGCTTGCCGGTACGCTAGTCCCCGTTGTGGCGACACACTCACTTGACGATTGCTAAGCTTAATGGCCGGTGCCAAATCCCCGGTGGGAGCTCAAGCAAACCGATCACAAGAGAGGGTCCAACAAGCCACGAGCAATCCACTAGTGCTCCTTTCGCGAATCTCCCGCGGGGTATGGAACGACCCCTCACAAATCCACCGTGTGGCTTCGAACAAGCTCCAATCGAGCTCAACACCGCCTCTTGCTCCAAGCCGCTAGGGAACCGGGCAAATTTCCAAGAAAACAAGAATCCCGCGGCTTCTCTAAGGATGAAGTGCCTCTAGATGCAAGACTATCAAGCAATGCACTTCTATCACTCTCAATCTCACCAAGAATTCGAATTATGGATGGAGAGATGAGTGGAGAGGAGTCTCACAAGCTCACTAGCAAGTTAGAGTGTTCAAAATGTGCAAGAGAGAGGTAAAAGACACCGCCATCCAAGTATTTAAAGGACCTCTCTCGAAATGGAGCCGTTGGGGGTTTTAGGGTGGGTGGCCGGACGCGCCGACCGGACGCACTGGGTCCGGTCGTGCTTCCGGTCGCAGCGGACCGTGCGTTCGGTCACAACCGACAGAGCCCCCTGGCCCACAGCTGACAACGTCTTCGAGCTTCCGGTCTATGGGTCCGGTCCATGCGTCCGGTCAAAATCTCGCCGACGACTGAAAAAACATATGCTCTCGAAGTCCCGTTCGGACTCATCGACCGGACGGTCCGGCCGGTGCTTCCGGGCCGATTCCCCCGCCCGGTCGGCGTCCGGCCACCGAAAACGGCCGAAGTTCATCATTTTGTTGTCGCCCTTTGCTTCAACCTTGCTTCGCTTCTTGCCTCAAGTCGCCAACACGCCAAGATGATCACGTTATCACTTATGTTAGCATGTCAAAGGGTTAGGCAAGAACGGTTAATGCTCTCATTGTCCTAAATGCAATATGCAAGTCAATTGGACCTAGAAGCACTTCACCAAAGGATTGTCGCGGCATCCCCTCTTGATAGTCGGCTATCTATCCTATAATGTGATCACACGCTCTATCGTGTCTTGATCACCGAAAGAAAAACCCTATCAAGATACCTTTGCCTTGATCTTCCGGGTTCCTCTTAAACCGATCACCGAGCTTGACGATCCACCATGTCCATCATCATCGTCTATGTTCATGATCATCATGCTCCACGTCATCCACATAATCCTATCTCTTAAGTCACACTTAGAGCAAAGGATTAGTACGACAAGTGTGTCATCAAATTCCAAAACCAAACATGAGATTTCAGGTATGGATGAAATCACCGAGTTGATAAGTTGTAATCTTCCGAGTAGTTTAGATACATGGAGCTTGCTGAAAGTTTCCTCTCAATTCTACACATCGGTGGATTATAATCTTTGATCAAGGGCTTTGTAGTGCCTAGAGGTATTCCCAAGTAAGTGAACGGTAAAGTACCTCGTTTACGACCAATGACACCGTTAGAGAGGCACTTTATGGCTTGGAACATTAATGGGAACCAAGTAGGATTTCGAAAATTAACTTTCAATCCAAAGGGAAGTAGCAAAACTTTTTGCGTAAGGCCTTTTAAACAGAATAATTGCTTGGTGTCGCCTTGCATAATAACTAGTGTATCATCAAAGATATCTTGTACAATTGGGAAATGATCCACATCTCTCGGTTGGGATTGGGAGATGAAAGAGACCTTGTTGATAAGCTTTATTAACAATGCTTTGCAAGAGATCTCACGCCAAAACAAATAAAAGTGGTGATAATGGATCTCCTTGCCTCACCCCCTTCTACAATGGAAATCTTTGCCGGGGACTCCATTAACAAGAACCGAAGATGTCCCTCGTGTTTAGAATTTGCTTGATCCAAGCACACCATTTTTCGGGAACCCTTTTGCTTCCAAAATGTTTATGATAGCATCATGTTCAACCATATCAAAAGCTTTCTCAAAATCTAATTTTAATATCACAATTTCTTTCTTGGAAGTATGACATTGATGTAGATATTCAAAAGCCCAACCCAAGCAATCTTGTATAGTTCTTCCATGTATGAACCCATACGATTTCTATGAATAACTTGAAGGATTATTTTTTTGTAGTCTATTTGCTAGCAAACTTTGTCACAAACTTCATACGGAGTTTAGAAGAGAGATTGGTCCAAATCTGTTACCTTTTTCTCGCATTTGTTTTCTTTGGTACCAAAGTAATATAGGAATAATTGATGTGCTTTGTAAAGTTTCGCATTGTCATAGAATTCATTGCACAACCTCGTAGAAATCAAACTTTTATGAGGTTCCGGACTCTTTTAATGAAATATCCATTGAATCCATCCGGCCCCGGCGCTTTGTCAACTAGCAATTCTTTAGCAATTTTATCCATTTCTTCATTTGTGAATGATTCTCGCTAGAGCTTCAAGGTTATGTTGTGTCAAGAATTGATTAAGTTGAAAAGACATCCGGAAGTATTAAATGAAACACCCATTCTATTCTTAAATTCATTCCGAATAGAGTCGCCTTCTCTCGAATGATCCGTCACTAGCCTACCATCTTCATTTGTGATTTGTGATATGATATTAAATCGAATCTTTCGGTTGCTCTAGCATGAAAGAATTTTGTATTTTCATCTCCCAATTTTACAAGATTCTCAGTATATCTCTGCTTCCAAAGAAGTTTGCCGTGAGAATAACGATTTTCTCGCTTGGATTTGAATGATGGTTCTCAAGTTTTTCTCTCAAACATGCAAAGCTCGGTGTCCTCTATATCATCCATAAAGGCAATAACAATGTTGCAAAGTGTTGAATCGTAATATTTAGACTTGATCTAGATCTATTCCGAGTTTTAGTGCAGCTCTCAAAGCTTTGCACCCCTAAGTTGCCTCACGCACTACTACTCTAGTATAAGGCTAACCTACTTTCCACCAATTTATTGCAAATAGCTAACGGTTTTTGTTGGGGTTAGTCCCACATCGGTAATCGATGGTGGGGGAGCACAACATATAAGGTGGGGCGGTCCTCACCCATCAGGCTAGTCTTTTGGGTTGTGTAGGCCCAAGGCCTGTGTATGTTGTGCCTTATGTAAGGTGGGGGAGCGGCACCGGTAGATGGGTCGGGCCAGCTCCAAGGAACCTGGAGGCACCGGCAAGATAGGTCAAGGCCCGGTTCCAACAGTTTTTACTGTAGGGAGTAATATGCTTATTGGGAATAAGATTATTGATAGTCCGATAAGAATATCGGCCATTCAAGAAAATGCTTAACCACTACAACAAACATGTGTATATATAGTATCACATGCTTGCATTGTAACATATTTGTTGAACAAGGGAAAGTCAAAATATAATTTGCATGGGAACACAACGTTAGTTATTCTTCTTCTACAAATATCCAAATTTTTACATCTAACTAATACTCCATAGATGCATGGTTCTAATTGAATAGCAAAGAAGTGAAAGCTTAAAACATTTAATTTAGAATAACGTCAAATAAAATATCAAGTATTTGAAAACCGAAGGGAAATATCGTGGAGTACTAAATCGCCCAAGACCGATAAATAGCTATCACTACAGGAATCGGTCGCTTTTGCCGAGTGCGAGCGCACTAGGCAAAGGCACTTATGCACTCGGCAAAGGCATTGCCGAAAGTGCTAAACTCGGCGAACCCCACTCGGCAAAGATTGACTTCGGCAAAAGATTCTTTGCCGAAAGTGCCAAATGTCGCCGTTAGCTTGTTGGCAAAGGGTTCGCCGAAAGTGCCATGTCGCTGTTTCGGCGAATTGAACGTCGATCGCTATATTCGACGCCCTTTGCCGAAAGTGCCAAACGTAGGGCACTCGGCAAAGATTTGAATTTTTTTAAAAACTTTGCCGAAAGTGTTATGCCGCATTCTCGCAAACCGTTAATTTTACCAAAAAATAAACTTTGCCGAAAGTGTAATATTTCCCCGCACTCGGCAAAGTTATGGTCACTTTGCCGAAAGTGCCGCCCATGCACTCGGCAAAGCCGCCAATTTTTCGTTAGGGGTGCACAAGCTTTGCCGAGTGCGCGGCACTCGGCAAAGCCGGATTTTTTTTTGTCGTTTTTCTTTTGATTGTTGCCGCAAATCAACATATACATATACCATAAGCATTCATATATACACATAAACTACATATATCACCAATTCACATATATAGTCCACATATATAACAAATTCACATATATAATCCACATATATCACAAATTCACACATATAGTCCAACATCCAAACGAAATTCAACATGTCCAACATTCAAACGAAATCTAACATGTCCAACATCGAAAACTAGATCCATCACAAAGGCAACATGTCCAACATCCAAAAGAAATCCATCACGGTGCCACAGTCGAACCTAATCACCACCAACTCAACTTCACCGCCTCGACCCGTGGCCTCCCGGGTGCGAAGAGTGTGAGGGGCCCTCACCTTGCCCCGGATACCAACCATGCATGCGGCGCCGATTGGTACGCCCACCCGTGGTGTGTAGGAGGGACGTGTGGAAGCCCGTAGTGTGGCCGCTGCGTGCCGGAGGAGGAACGCCACCCGCCACGTGTACCGTGGAGTCGGGCCAACCGGGCGGATGGGGTGGAGAAGGGCCACGGGAGGAGTCGGGTTCGAACCCCGTGATGGTGGTCGCATAAAGGAGAGGCGATCTCATTAGTGCCTCGGGTGAGCCGCACAAGCCAAAGAAATAAACAACAACATATACTCACCGGAGTCCCTACAGGAGGAGGAATGTGAAACGGGGGTGGAGCGAATGGGGGAGCTAGGCAACGGAGGTGGTCACACCCGGGATTTGAGGCCCCGAAAGAAGGACGCCACGCCCCGCATCCGACGCGACCGAGTATTGCCGGTATGCCTCCAACTCGCGCCGATGGGCCTCTCCCGGGGGCCGCCGCCCCGGCCTCAAAGTTCGCCGCCTAGGCCGCCCGCTCGCCTCCAACTCTCGCCATCCGGCCTGCAATATTACACCCGTAACGCTGAAACAATGCATAGGCGGCCGGACATGTGTAAAACCGCTGAACGGATTTAATGAAACTATAATTACCTAAAACTCCCCGCATCATCTCGGCGTGGAGCTCACGCGCCGAGGTGCTATGGGGATGTCTGAGGAGGTCGTGCTCTTGAGCTTAATCTCGCCACCCGTGAACGAGGACGGGTTGATCGCGCCGTTGGTCATCCAAGCACGGCCGCTTCCCTCCTCCCAATCTCATCACCCAAGTAAGTTCGTGTCTAGGGGCGCAGTGGGTCGGATCGAAGTCGCCCCCATAGCGCCGCTTTGCCGCCCGGCGCATCGGGTAAGCTTGGGGTAGACGCTGGCGTTGGTGTACGCCTCGCCCCTTCGCCGGGTCGTAGACGTTGTCCTTGTCGGCCGACCGCCGCCGTGACTCAAGGTGAACCCGCGTACTCGCCGATGTGCTGGCCTTCATGCGAAGCGGACTGCGAGGAGAACACGAGATGGTTAGAAGTGAAGAGATTTGAGCGCTTGAATAAAAAATCAACGTAATCGCACCCATCTATCCATATACAATGGGAGGGGCACGCCCTTGGTGGTGTGGCTTCCCTTCCATCTCCAAGCGACATCTCCGACGGTCTCTTGGTCTCGTGACGTCTCCTCCAAGAGCCACTTGTCCACAATGGCCTCCCCGCCAGCCCTTGTACTTGCTACACCACCCCGGACACATCCGCATGACATAGCAGAGGATGAATGGAAGCCCGCTTATTTTTCATTGAAGGAATCGGGAATAAATGCGTTCTACGAACTGGATGTACCTGGTCCCCTGGTGAGGTCGGTCTCCCTCGGGAGCATCATCTTCCTTGCTTCATTCTTCCTCACCACCTTGCCAAGCACGTCGGCGTTGAAGGAGATGATGACCGGACACGTGCCTCATGGTACAAAGGTCCTTGAGTCGGTCTCGCGGACCTTGTCCCGCACTCTAGCGGCCACCGCCTCTTGCCCCTCCTCGCACGTGAAGTAATTCTACATACGGACAACACGTATCATTCTATTATTTAAAAACATAGTATTTAAACAACGCGGAAGTAATCCCCGCATACGAGACTCACCCGTAACTCCGTCTTGATCTTCTCCGGCAAGGGCGCCCTCCTCCCGCGCATCGAAGAGCTCCCACGTATAGGACGGCTCCCTCACCGCCCGACGGTCACCAAAGCGGGGGTAGTTCGCTTAATCGAGGAGGCTCGATGCCATTGATATGGCGCGAACTGCCCCTCCGCTTACAATCTTCCGATTCTTCGCACGAGCCATTAAGACGAATTGTTAGTCCGAAGTTCGATTTTCAACATGTCATATGAACAAGTAGTGCAAATATCAATGGCTACTTACTTGTCACCGTGGGGTCGAATCACCGGCGGCGGGACAAAGGGATCGTCCCTTCGGGAGGGTCGAGGCCCCGCGCCGGTAGACCCCGCTCAAACTCGAGGAAGACGCCCCTGGGGTGTCTCTTCGGCACGAGTCCGAGTCCGAAGAAGAGGTGTAGGTCGGCGCGCCGACGACGGCCCCGCTGCCCCCGACGACGGCCCCGCCCCGGCCCGACGAACACAAACTCAAGCCTCCTCGTGGACGGGCGACGTCGGCCGCGGCGACGCGTCTCCACCGTCGGTGCTTTCGTCGGCCTCCTCCTCGTCGGGCGTGGGGAGAGGGTGGGGAGGGGGGCTCAGCGGGAGGGACGGACCCCGTCGACGTTGCCGCCTTCCACCGGCATTTTGTCGAGTCCCCGCAAAGACAAAGAGTAAACCAATTAGTATTGCAAAATGAACAAAACATAATTGAAAGGTAACAATAATAACAAAATAGTATTACATGATTTAGAAATTATCTCCCCGAATGCCAAAGGCGGCATGTAGTCATCACTATCACTATCACTATTGTAATCATCAATGTCACCATCCTCATCATCCAGACGCCCTCAAAGATGTGCATCGCCCTCCACAACTCCTTCGCGCACCATCCTCCATCGTTCAAGAATTTGTAAGTCCTTAGCATCCCCGCACCTCATCACCCTCGTCCTCATCGATGGCGTTGTCTACTTCCATGCCCATCATAAAAGAATGTCTATCTCCAAACGTCCTTCTAGCCCCTCGGGTTGATAGAACTCTTCGGTGTTTGGGTCAAGGTTGTAATCATCATCGTTCGAACAGGCGCTTTTACCGATGCGGCGATACCGGCCGCACAAGGTACCAACCCTTAAAGGTCCTCGTGTTTTGGCACGCCCATGGGAGGTAATAAACTTGTGTGGCGTGTATATTAGCCACAATATAGACATCCTCTCCTCCATATACGGAATCACGCCGAATTTTGACTTGCCCAATCGTAGGGTCTACTTTCGTGTCATCGGGATCGAACCAATGGCATTTGAATACCACTAGCTTGAGCTCTTTAGGACCCCCGAAGTTGAGCTCATATATTTCTTCGACTATGCCGTAATAGTCCTTCTTATCCAAGCCGGGCGTCACGAACTCCGGTGCACGTTGTTTTTGCGGTTGGGCGACTCTCCTCGTAGCTTCTCGTGCGGCGATAGCCATTCACATCATAAATGGTGAATGAGTTGACCCTACGGGGAAGCCATTGCCCACTGTTTTAAATCTTAGCACATTTCGGCATCACGTGCGGCACGCAAGGTGAGGCCACGTACATCGTTACATTATATGTTACTAGGACCAAAGTGGAATATCAAAGTCGAACGAGGTTAGTTGGATGGTACCGTTGAGCGAGAACCGTGAAATAAAATCGGGCTGCCCATTTTTTTAGAAGATTGTCTTCTTGTTGCAAGGTAGGAGCCCCATTCCCTCTCCGGTGTTGACCAATAAATTCCCTGAAAAACAAGGCAAGTGGGTCGGATCGATAGGTGGAGGATAGTGATGGCGTATGGAACAAGCTCATTGAGAACTTACTGGCGATAAGGACCCACTTCGTCAAGGTTCAACAACACATAGAGCATGATAGTGCGCCACTCATCAAAGGACAAGTGCTTGTGGGTAGCTGCGCTTCCTCTTCCGACTTGCCCTACGAAAAGGCCGAGGTTCGATGAACTCTCGTCGGTGTTGTAACGAGGGGTAGGATTGTGGTATTTGGGAAGTTTCTCAAGATAGCACGCCGCGTGTGAAGGTCGACACCTCCTCTAGAATGTATGCCTCTCGCCACGGAAGGCTCAATTTTGGCTTTATTCCCGCATTTTTCCTCAAAGTACCTTGAGAGCCCTCTCGATTGGATAGCACCAACAGAATCGCACGGGCCCCCAATGCGTGCCTCGCTCGGAAGGTGCAACATCGTGCCGCATCGGCGACGGGGAAGAAGCCGGTGGAAATATCATCTCCAACTTGCGGATCAACACGGGTGCAAGCATGCTCCGGATCGCAATCGCATCCCGAGATAACTCCTTTGCACAAAAGTGGCGGAAGAAAAAGCTCAACTCGCCAGACGCGCGCCACACCGGCTCGGAGAGGTATCCCCGAGTCATCGCAGAAGGATCCGCTCAATCCATATGTGGAAGTCATGACTCTTCATCCCTAAGACTTTCATAGTCCGCAAGTTCACTCCCCTACTCGGATTCGCCGCATACCCATCAGTGGAACGATAACGTCTTCATCCACCGTAGTACTTCCTTCCTATCGGCCCTTTTAATGATGTAGTCGGGCGGGCCCTTTTCCATCTCTTCCCGGGGCTAGGGGTCTCTATCACTAGCTTTGGTCTATCGCACAACATCTCTATGTCAAGTCTAGCCTTAACGTTGTCCTTTGACTTCTTAAGGTCCATGGTTGTTGCGAAGAGTGCCTCGGAGATATTCTCTTCTCGTGTGCATTACATCGATGTTGTGTGGAAGAAGAAGATCCTTGAAGTAGGGGAGATTAGTCAAGCCCGATATATAAGTCCACATGTGTGTGGTACCATAGCCAACAAAACAACCTTTCTTTTCATCGATTTTGAGACCAAAGCTAGCTCGGCAAGGACCTCTTCACCGGTCATAAACTTTGGGATGGGGTCGGTGACTTCAACACCTTTCGTGAAGTGCTTTTTGTCTAGTCCGAATTCATGGTTCTCGGGCAGGAATTGACGATGTTTGTCAAACGAAGAATACTTGCCACCCTTGTTCACCCGGTGAACATCGGTACCGCCTTGCATGTGGGGCAAGGGAACCTCCCATGAACACACCATCTTGTTGAATATGCCATAAGCCGAGGAAGTCATGCATTGAATATAGGTACCACACATGCATTGTAAAGTTCGTCTTTGTAGCTCGATTGCACGCGTCGGCACCCCATTTTGCCAAGCATCTTGCAATTCATCCCACACGGGCGTCGCATGAACACACCCATATTGTTGCGAGGGTGCCCGGGTATTATCGGCGTCAAGAACGGTGCTTGAGCTCAAACATGACACCACGGGGAAGATTGAGAGGGATCACGAACACGGGCCAACAAGTGTACGGGGCCGCCAACATTCCGTCACAGGTTGAACCCATTCATTTGCGAACGCTACTGGCGTATATTTCGAGCCTCCATAGCTTTTTCGGGATGCATATTATCGAAGTGCTTCCATGCATCACCATCCGATGGGTGTACCAACTTCTCGGGATCGTATCTTTTGCCCTTCTTGTGCCATGTCATTTGTTTCGCGGACTCCTCGTCATGTACAGACCGTTGGAGCCTCGATGACGAAAGGAAGGTGTCGTGAGGACCATCTCGGGGATCTTGACCATTTCTTCCCGCCATCACTACATTCTACCTCCACAAACCTAGAGGCTTTGCACTTTGAACAAAGTCGTTGCTTCCTTGAGGTCTCCCCTAAATAGGGCCACACCTTTGGACAAGCATGGTACGACTCATACGGCATCTTGAGTCCACGAAGGAGTCTCCCGTGACTCGTGACGTGTTCTTCGGCAGGGCGTGACCCTCTCGAAGTTTTTGCCAATAAGCGACAACGAGGGTGTCGGCCGCCGTCTCGACTAATGCTCAATTGCGACTTCAACGCTATAAGGCGTGAAATGGCATCCGGCTTCGTAACCATTGTCTTTCGTGAAGGGGCTCTTTGTGCGCCTCCATCATCTCGTAGAACGCCTTTTGCGGTTTCCTCGGGTTCCTCCTCCAATCCTTCATTGAACCGTGCATCGTGAAAGTCACGCCATCATGTCCGCCATCCGGCGGCATGCATCATAGTCCTCAAGGAGGGGCCTCACCACGTCCTCTCTAATACGATCGACTTCACCGTGGAAGATCCGCGGCTATAGTTTGGGACGAATCCGTGCTTGAAAATATCTTTGCCCATTTCAACCTTTCGTTTCTTTTTCTTGTTCTTACATTTCTTTGCGAGGGGACACGGCATCCGAATAGACCCTTTAGCGCTGGGCCAAATGCATGCTCCAGGAAAGCATCGGTCCCCCTAATCCATTCAAGGCTCTTACTTGCGGCCCCGTGTACATCCACTCACCGGTTATCCATCCTCTGTCATACGCCCATGTCGCCTAGCCATATAACCGGCAATTGCATCTACACGGCCTTCCTACCATCTAATAGGTGAGGGATAGGTCCTAATCCCACCCGAGGATGCGTAGACAAGGTTAGCTTCCATGCTCCGCTCCTATCCGACATCGGAATTTCGGAAGCACCTCCCTTTTGTTCTCCCGATACACGCCCCTGGCGGGGAAGAGTGTGTATCCGGAGAACAACGGGAGGTGCGCCAAAAACCGCCGGACGGGAGGGGCGAGCATGGATGCTAACCCATCTACGCATCCACGGGCTGTCCAAAACGTGGACAATCCGAAACAGATACGGTTGCAGATATGCACAGATGCGCATACCAACGCCTGTATCTCTTTCGGACGGGAGACGCCTAACTGGGTCACGCTATGTAAGACAACTACAAGGACGGGTCGGAGGTGATTAATACCTACGGTGTCGGTGGAGACGCGGTGTAGCAAGACACGCGCGGCGCCCACGAGGACGATCGGGGTCGCGAGTCCCTCCCCACAGATCCTCCTACAAAACAAGGACAAAAATAGTTAGTGTCGACTCAAAATTTCGGCGGCACCTCCCCTGCAGGGAGGTTCCCAAAACCGGCAAAAAACATGGCACGAAGGCCAACAACCACATGCATATACCAAATATGGGCACGAAGGCCACCAACCACCAATATGGGCACGAAGGCCACCAACCACCAATATAACAACCACATTACTAGTAACCCTACAACTACTACTAACAACTACTTAACTACTAACACTACTAATACTAAGACCTACTAAACTATTTACTAACTACTACTACTAACCCTACAACTAACACTACTACTTAACCACTACTACTAGTACTAACCACTACTACTAACCACTACTAGAAGGATTGGGCTTACCTTGGCAATGGTCGGCGACGACGGCGTGGATCACCTTGGCCCGGCCGCGAAGAAACGACGGCCGGTCGGATCGGCACTTTCTTATTCTTCCTCCTCCCCTTCCTCTTCTTCCTCCTCTCCTTCCTCTTCTTCCCTTCCTCCCTCTTCCTCCTCCCCTTCCTCTTCTTCCTCCTCTCCTTCCTCCTCTTCCTCTTCTTCCTTCCTCCCTCTTCCTCCTCACCTTCCCCTTTCTCCCTCTTCCTCCTCACCTTCCCCTTTCTCCCCCCTGAAGCCGGGAGGGCCGAGGGGGGCAGGGGGCCGGCGGGGCTGGGGCGGGGCAGAGGGCGGGTGGGCGTGGGGGGCGCCGGCGGCGGCGCTCGCCGGAGGCCACCCGGGGATGCGAGCCCGGCCCGGCACGCCGGACGGGCCGGCGGGGGGGGGTCCGGCGCGGCGGGCGGGGGGGCGGGCGGCGGCGCGGCGGCCCGGACCAGCGGGCAAGGGGGGGTGGCGGCGGCGGCGGGGCGGTGGGCTCGGGGGAGGCAGGCGCGGGCGTGGAAATGAGGTGAAGTCAGCTGTGGTCCGGATATTTGCATGAGCTTTGCCGAAGTGCCGGCAAATAAGGCGGCGAAAGGTGTTATTTTAAAAAATGCTCTTTTGCGGAGTGCCATGCGTCTAGGCACTCTCGGCAAAAGAACCTCTTCTTAGAAAGTACCATATATGGCACTCGGCAAATTATTTTTTTTGTTTTTCGTCCCATATTTTTGTGTGGCCTTGGTACACTAATTACATCTCATCTTGAATTTGGGATAATTTCAAGTTGTTTTGCTATATTTCATAAATTATTTCTACTTTCTTGCATTTTTACGGACCCTCCAAATTTGAGCTGGGTACATGAAATAATAGAATTTGGTCATTAAAAAATATTATTCATGATGTTTGGCGTATGTTTAGGCTCAATCCGGGAACTGTGGCGAGTACGAACATTTTTGTGTCGGAACATGACGAGTTACATGCGGGGAAAAAGTGTTTTTTAAATTCTATAAAAAATCCAAACGAAGTTTAAAAATCACGAAACTTGGCGAGGTGTCTTGTCATCTCATGAGGGAGGCTGTGGTAAAATTTGAAAAAGTTTGAGGAAGTTGTGGCGTCGGATGGCTAAAACTTCGGACATCTCCACACTCTCCACATGTGATCAAGTGTGGGGATCTCTAAGTTTTAGGCATCCGACGTCACAACTTGCTCGAAACTTTTTCAAATTTTTACCACAGCCTCCTCATGAGATGACAAGACACCTCGCCAAATTTTTAAACTTTCGTTTTGATTTTATAGGAATTTAAAAAACACTTTTCCCGCATGTAACTCGTCATGTTCCGACACAAAAAATGTTCGTAATTTCGCGAAGTTCCCGGATTGAGCCTAAACATATGCCAAACATCATGAATAATATTTTTTAATGACCAAATTCCATTATTTCATGTACCTGCAGATTCAAATTTGAAGTGGTCCGTAAAATGCAAGAAAATAGAAATAATTCATGAAATATAGCAAAAACAACTCGAAATTGTCCCAAATTTCAAGATGAGATGTAATTAGTGTACCAAGGCCACACAAAAAAATATGGGACTTAAAAAAAAAAAAAATGCATAATTTGCCGAGTGCCGCCTGGGCACTCTAAGAAAGACCCAATTTGCCGAGTGCATATAGCGTGCGGCACTCGGCAAAGGATACCTAGTTTGCCGAGTGCCTAACGTCCCGACACTCGGCAAAGGTGACGGAAAACGTGACCGTTTGGTCCTGTTATTCTTTGCCGAGTGTGTTATTTTGCCGACGGCCACGCACTCGGCGAAGATATAATTTTCAGTGGGAGACACCGCCCGGCGGCCCGGCGCTTTCGGCAAAGAAGTCTTTGCCGAGTGCTCGGTTTGGCACTCGGCAAAGATGCTCTTTGCCGAGTGCCCGATTTTTTCCTCTCGGCAAAGCGATTTCGCACTTTCGACAAAGAAGCGGATTCCTGTAGTGTATCATCAAATACCCAAACTCTTGTAGTAGTGTCCGGCGAAATCATGCATATATGCATGTTACTACCTTGGAATAGTCACGGTCGCCTTCCACAGAAAATTCAGCAACGACGAACTGATCAAAAGGGGCCGTTTGTGGCATGCTTCTGTTGCAAATGTAGGACACAAACAAGCGTCCATTTGTGGCAAAAACAGGGTGGAATACGACGCTCACAAGAGAGAAAACCCCCTGCGCTGCCACTGCATCGTCGTCATAGCACAACAGATGTTCCGCAAGGTCAAGGAACGGACCAGCAGCGCTATCATAAATGTGCAGGGCGGCTCCAGAATCTTGTGAGGGCACGGATGCCAGCCACATCCTTCCGTCCCCGGTGTACAGGAAGGCTCTGTCAGAGCCATCCGGATGCGGTGCCAGGCCAAGGAAGTAGCCTTTGGCCACTTCATCCAAGCACAGCATGTTCTCGTGGATATTTCTGGCCGAGCTTGATGGAGGCATGGCCACGGCCGCGGCCGCGGCCGAGGCGGCAGCGGTGCATTTGTGCGGAATTGATGAGCTGGCTGTGGCTGTTGAGGAACCAGTCGCGTTACTGATGGCTCAGCAAGAAGAGCCGGGCCACACCGCTGCCAGAGTTAAAACAAAACATAAATTCAGTTATGCTTAAGCCTAACAGAACAGCGAGACACATAAAATCAATTAAACTTGTATAAAATACATAAGAGCTCGGCCAGAAATTTAGGAAACTATTGGACATGGTCTTTTTTTTCCTTTCCAATATTGATTTGGGAGTTGCCAAACTTCAAGTTTTGGGAAACAAAATTTAGGAAACTGTAATGCATCCCTATGAACCTCCAGAAAACAAATTACGAGAGAATTTGGTATGGAAACAGAAGTTATTGAATCATGAACAGAATGTTTGGTACCAGCACTACCTCGATTGTTTTTAAGGCAGACGAAGACTAAAAATAATAATAATCGATAAACCTCTGAAGAGACAAAACAAGCTACAATACTGTATTGAATTGCTGCCATTAACGATGCTGATACTGAAACATGGTTTATCCAGAGGCAAGGCTATGGTGAGAAAAAAAAAGGTAACTAATAAAAGGTAAGAAAAACATACAGTCCTAATCATCAATTGAATTTTTCACATGTCACTTGCTGAATGCCTTTTGGAATTTTGGTCAGAAGATCGAGGGGAAGGCCATTGTAAGAATAAAGAGATAAAAACGAGTGAGCACGAGAACCGAAAAAGAGATGCTTTGAACTTGTTGGATATACTCCTTGTTGCATTGGTATGTGAGCACGAGAACCAAGCAGTTGCAGTTGTACTATAAAAGTTAGGAAGCCGTGTCCAGTAATTCTCAAACCGAAAAAGAGATGCTTTGGGTATCTGAGTGCATTAGCCAAAGTGATTAACATGAACAGTGTTCAGTATGGTGTTCTAAAAATGTCTAGATATGTCTAGCACTCAAACATGACAATCACTTTGCAAAACACATCATGACCATAGCATATAAGGCAAAATGAGCACTTTTATACCAATTTTTAAGCATGAAATGATATGCTCGATGAATGCATATGCAAATGATGATTAGGACCATGAGATGCACATGAAATGCAAAGCTTAACACCTAGGGTTTGACATACCCCACATTTTTGTTTTTGCCAACAACTTCACTGAAATGTTTTTTTGGCAACACATTTCGACTGCTGGAACACTCGATCTCAGTGCCTTAACCTCAGTTTAATTGAACATGTAATCTAAAGTAGGTTGTGCTGTTGTAACAGTCAGCAGCCACAAACCAACACATCGAGCATAACCAGGCTGCTCTGTAACTAGGTTCCCAATTTTTTTTTTTTTTTTTTTTTTTTTTTTGCGGAAACTAGGTTCGAATTGACCCCGGATCAGAAGAGCTTATGCTAGGTTCGCCATCGCTATGCCTCCGCCGTCATCGTTGTTTCTCCTCCAGTGGAAGCAGTTGCTGAAAACGTTGCTGAAGCAGTTGGTGAAGTTGCTGAAACAGTTGCTAAAGCAGTTGTTGCAGCAGTTGTTGAAACAGTTGTTGCAGCAGTTGTTTGTTGTCTGTCCATCTCCTCCTCCGGCAAACATTGTCTGCCAGATGCCATAGGCAATGAGCAGCAGGGCGAAGCCGACACCCACGAGCAGCTGCCAGACGAACCCATGCGACGGCTTAGGAGGAGAGCTGCAGAGGCTGGCCTCCGCGACTCTATACACGCCGCCGTCGGCGACAAGGAACGCGTCCTTCCTGTTATCCTCGACCAGGGGAGACGACGTTACGTAGGTCGAAGCGACAGGGGGTGATGGTGGTGCCCCTGGACGAACACTTCACGTTCCTGATCGGGGAGGCATCGTAGCGACCGCTGCCTGCGGGCGTCTCCACGGCTGCCCACGCGCTGGAGCCGTACATGTACACGTACCTGCATGCATGAATGTATATTTGTAACAGAAAGCTTTTGCACCTTTCCCCACCCCACAAAAAACAAAATCACTAATAGTCTACGAGGTGAACTAGCTTTGACAACCGATTTCTGTACAAAAATATTATGTTGATATAAGGATCATGACATTATTCTTCATGAAATTCTAGCATCATCAACCTTAGGTTGCAAAATATTTTGTATTCTCGGTTCGAACAAAAAGCTGAAAACATTGGACTTTAAAACCATATATATGTTACATGTAAATCTTTCACTTTTCTAGCCACTGAACTCAAATCTAGCACAGTTGGGATTCATACGAATAATATAATACATAGATAAGTTCCCATGGTATAAAAGATTTGTGAAATAATATAATCGTATAAAAAGTTTCAGAAATATTTATTTCTGTACTTCCATCATTTAGTTTCCCTCCTGGAACATTTTTTATAAGGCATAATAGAAATCTGACAGAAAGAATGAATTAATATATTTGTAACCGTAGGGAATAATAATATGTTTATTAAATATGCTACTGTAACAAGCTTTGGAGAAACGCATAATGCCATGATCCATGAGAACGTGAAGTATGCATTTTCCATATACGTACCTTCCTTTCAACCAGGGATCGACGGATCCTCGGTAGATGAGGCCGCCAACGATAGATGGTGCACTGCCGACAGGGGGACGCCGTGGTCGATTATGGGGGAGACGGTAGCCTTGTCGGAGGGGTCGTCCGCAGCGCCCATGGAAACTCGATACACCCGTTCATCCTGTTGCTGCAAGTTTTTCATATTTAGAAGTCTGGCTTACAAGTCGGCGGCAGCAGTTCTGGCGAGCAGTGAAGGCCGAGTAATATATATGCGGGTTCAGAACTTTATTTTATTTTAACTACATATACACAGATAAATACCCTCCCAAAAAAAAGATAAATACATCTACTTGTGCTACTGATCGGATGCTCATTTAAAGCATGGTTTGGATGAATTGATGTACCTACGATTCCTTGATCCAACTAAGGAATTAGAACTACCAAAGTTTTGAGCTGGCAGAGTTACATTTATATATAACCTCAACATCAAGAGTTTATACCATCGTCATGTGTTCTTAATTATCTTTGTAAGTTCTTGTTATTAAGATGTTCCTAGGGTTTCCCTTGATACAAATAAGCACCTTCTATTAAGTTTTTTTATGTGTTTAAACTTTATGAAGTTTTGATGTGTTTAAACTCAAAATATTTCACAGTTATATTTTAAAAAACATCACCCCGTCACACCCCCTTGTGTGTATTACCCATGTTTATCTGTACATGATCTGAAACTACAATAAATGGAAGAACAATATGTGCCTTACAAACTTTCAGTTAATAAGAAAGAAACTTAAAAAAATAGGCACCCAGACTACAGAGTCTTATATAATTTAATTATCAGAGAAAAGCTAAGAAAAAGGGCATATCTCAACTGAATAGGAGAAACTAAAAAGGAAAGCTACAAAAATCACAACCTATAACTTTCTTTGGCTCATTTAATTTGGGTGTTTTGAGGCTTGCTTTCACGAGTACGTAGGTAGCCATTTTCTATGGGCGGTTCATATAAGGAAGCGTCACCCAGTAGCCACTTGGTTCTAACCTTAGAGGCCATGAAGCTAGGAATTTATTTGCTGTGAGCTTTAGATGACTACAATAATAAATTGTTCATCCCGGTGAAACGCATGGGCATGTAAGTGTCGACTTTCTGGCAGTGGTGATGGAGATTAGGGAGGAAGAGCAAAGGGAATGTGCTGCGCTTGGTACACCGGATAAGTATAGGCAGAGTACAGTTTCGATAGACTACGTACTTCTTTGGGAAAAAGAAATCGGAGGAGAAAAAGTGGCTATAGAAAATATAGCTTTTTAAATGAAATTTACAAAATAGGTAAAATAAAAGGAAAAAGTCTGAATTGCTACCTCCATGTATACACTAAGTCCGGATGACCCCTAAAGTAACAAAAGGTTTATTTAACCCCTCCTTTTGCTAAACCGGTTCATATTTCACCTTTGACGCATACGCAAAAACCGAACTTGCTGACTTGGCTGGTTTATTTTTGTTGACACGCATCAGCTACATTAGGTGGAAGGTACATAGGTTTTGGTTTAGATTAATACCCATCGTATTGGGCGTGCAAGAGAAGACAAGAAAAACTACTGGACTCGAAAGAATACACGGGATGATGGACCTGATATGCTTTCTTAGAGCAGCTCGAAGATCATTTGTGTGAAAAAGTACTAGTTGTTGCCAAGCCAAGAATATTTTAATCCATTTTTATGACAAGGTTACTTACGTACTTGCTTAGCTTTTGCGTGAAAAAGTACTAGTTGTTGCCAAGCCAAGAACATTTTAGTCTATTTTTACATAAATGTTTCTTACGTACTTTCTTAGCTTTCAAAGGATACTGATGTGGTCAGTAAACATTGTGACATTTTTATGCTAAAAGTTATCGTTAGCTTCACTTTAATTTTTTTTTTACATGTCAAACTATTGAATAATTGATACGTGCTATGTAGGGGTATTTTGAACCAAAACATGCATGCTTACCACGTCAGGTAGCTGAGGTGTCAATCCTAGTAAAAAACCAGCTAAAAGTTTGCGTCAAAGGTGAAATATGATCCGGTTTAGCAAAAGGAGGGAGTTAAGTAAACCTTTTGTTACTTTAGGGGTCATCGGACATAATGAATAGATGGAGGTAGTAATTTGGACTTTTCCAAATATAAATAAGCATGGAAACTTTTGTTCACATTTCTTATTAATGTTTGGTAATTATTTTCTCCCCGTAGCAACCTTACGGTCATGTTTCCTAGTAATTATAATCCACAACTTTGAGCCATACTAGTATACTGGTGACTGGTCTATAAGATGGGTCCTACTTCAAAAGTGAAAAAGGCATCTCTCGTGCCGTGCCGCCTTGGCTGCAATTTTGATAGGCGCTCTGTTTCACTTCATCCTGTGTTTCCTCCTTTTTGGTAGGCGCTCTAGGAAAAGAGAAATCTGAGAGAGAAAAATAAAAAAAGGAAAATATAAAAAAAAAAAAAAAAGAAGATATTGTCGATGTTCTTCAGTTTCTACCACTAGCGATATTTATTTATTTATCACAGTCTATATGACGTTGGTCCACAAGAAATTAAATATTTATGAAAAACAATAATGAAACCGGTACACATTTATTTTTATTTGATCTTTTTGATAAAATTTGAAATGTGGAATTTATTATTTTACGCGAATATCTTGAATCTTGGTGACCCATAAAAAATATGTAAACATAATTGTGTGTTGTTATAGCTGGATGCCAAATTGCCTATTCAGCGGTCGATTTTATAGCAGTTATCGTTGCTTTGTAATGGTAAAAATTAAATGTTACCTGTTTCATGAATAGAGTGCAAAACATAAATAAAATTTTATGTATATAGAAAAAGGAAATAGAAAAAAATGTTAATTCTCATGTGGGGCCATGTCCGCCCAATATTTTTTCCTTTTTCTTTTTATTTATTCATTTTTTTTAATTCCTCCTCATAAAAGAGCTCTGGCTCATGTGGAGCAATGGTGAGGATGAAGTTGTTTGAAAAATATCTGGCAAAGTATTATGCTTGTGAGAATTAAAAGACCTACCGAAATTAGTTTTTTCGGCACAGTTCCTCTATAAAAAAACGGTTCCTGTAAATGCTTTACAAAGAGCCATTTTTACAGGCTAGAAGCAGCTTTTAATCTTTCACCTGCAGCGGTTGTCCTCACTCCCACCTCACCTACCATGGCACTACCGAACGCGTGGCTCACTCTTTGCTTGGCCCTTTCTTTGGAGCGATTCAATTCTGATCACGGGTGAACGCACTAAAAACTTTCTACAGCCGCAGCTGTGTACTTGCTCCTATCAGCCAGTCGATGGGTCGGACGGGTGACGACGGCCGGCTGGAGGCGCTCCTCTCCGGCGGCGCCGCCGCCGAGCCATGGCTCCAGCGCATGGCGTCTGCGACGGCGCTGGAGCTGCGTCTGCTGGCTCCCTCGCCGCGCTGGCCGTGGTGGTCTACATGCTCATCATCGTCATGTCGTCGACCACGCAGATCGTGTGCGGCCAGCTCGGCAACGTCCAGCTCGCCGCCGCCTCCCTCGGCAACAACGGCATCCAGGGCTTCGCCTACGCATATATAAATTCTCAGCACGTCTCGTGCCCCATCCAAGTTCCTGTAGGCGCAGAGCATCGTGGCGCCCAGCGCCTACATCCTGGCGGCCAGCTTCGTGCTGCACGTCGCGCTCAGCTGGCTCGCCGTCACGGGCTGGGCCTCGGCCTGCTCGGGGCCTTAATACGGGGGAGGGATGATGAGGCTGGATGGAGAGTCCCTATCTTAATTCTATACTCAACATAGACCGGAGTCCCTTGTAGTCTAATGGTAGGGACGGTCGGGTGGGGACGCTACCCACAGGGGTTCAAAACCTGGTGCTCGCACCTTTTCTTGGGATTTTCCAGGATTTCGGCGTTATGCATTAAGTGGTAGCGGCGTTCCGTCGACGACGAGGTGCCAATGGTGACTTCGAGAATCTCCGGATCTGCTTAGGGTGCTCGGGTCCTTTGGAGGTGCTCATAGGGGTAGGGTTTACGTCACGTGTGTTCATAGGGGTGAGTGTGCGTGCGTGTTGTGGCGCAGCGTTGTTGTCATTCTGTGTCAAAAAAAAAAAAAAAATAATTCTATAATGATTGGAGATGTACGCTACGGTATAGAATAGACAGAAGAGACCGGGACAGATATGGCAGGGGCCGGTAGACGGAAGGCAGACCCAGAAAAAGGTGGACAAGAAATTTCTTCTCTTTATTAGTAGGTATAGATTACATGCAACGTGATGGCCTCCTTGCCCTATCTAGCATATTGTTTCGTTCTCCAGCATGCATAATGCATGGATAGATCGACTTAAACATGAACAGATTTATTCCTTCCTTTGTCTTGGATACACATGGATACTACGTACTGTACTATCGATCTTACACCCAACATATCAGGATAATGTCCACAGAATACAATATTGACAGAAATTTACACTATTAGAAGACTACAACTCGACGATTCTTTAGTTCAGATATCAGATTCTGGACTTAAAAATTTCTGAAATCTGAACTGATAATGAATGGACTAAAATGAATACGTACTATCATATAGAAAACCCAAAAAATCTTATTATTGTATTAGATCAATCAATGGGAATGGTAGGTCTGACTGGAAGAAATACTCACTGTCACACAACTCATAACGTGAATTTATCTAGTTCCACGAACTATAGTAGCTAGTAAGATCTTCCTTAGATTTTCAGTCAGTAATAATATAGAAGTTTCAATGGCATATATAGTTCAATAAAATAAAAGAATTCAATGGAAGTGAGACATATTGTATGATTCAATTATTAGCATAGGCCACTAATTAAGAAATGTTGTCTACGTTCCCATATCATACTAAATTTTGAGCTTTATAAATTTTTAACTTTAGTGAATTATTCAGGTGTCCATATAAAGATGCTAATGTGTGACCTTAAGTGCGCCCACGGTCCCAAAAAAAAATAACACTAATTTCCCAAAACGCCACTATTTGAAAAAGCTAGAGTTATATTAATTGAACTCACGAGAGTTGTGGTGGATATCCTTAGGGTCATCTATTTGCTAATTTGCACTCCTAGGTATGTCATAAACTTGCTAGCGCCTGAGCAACGAAAATGTTTTATAGTTTGTATAATTAACATGAAGAAATATGTAGAATGCACGTACCTCATCGACATCAGCACAATACAAGTAGGACGGTCGCTCTTTATCGTAGTTGCAACCCTTAAGGCTGTGCAGATTCGTGGCAATTATCTCCATCTTCGGAGTGGAACCGTCAATGTCGAACCTGATAATTTTACCTAGAAATGCTTCTGCCTCTTCGTCTGCACCACCACCATACCCCGTGATGAGGTACAGGTATCCATCACTCGGCCGAAATAGGATTTGGCCGATTTGCTGCTCATGTGAGTAGGATGTGTGCCGCTGGCGCAAACCCATGGTGAAGATCTTCCTCACTTCGCGGACGGCCTAACATAAAATAATATGCAGAGATCAGATGAGCACATATGTAATTGGTTCGCTGCAGTTACCTTTATCTCGACGATGCATGCATGCACTCTACAGTTCCTTATGGGTACGTGTAAGTAGACGATGACTCAAGGATATCCATTACCTCTCTCAAGTTCAACTAAGAGCAGTCCCAATGCAGCTTTTGAGGTTGTGTCTTAACACAGTAAACTAGCTAGGCAAAATGCTGATGTGAAAGGCACTTTATTGCTGAAAGAGAAAGACCTAGCTCTCAACTAAGACATGACCTTCGTGCAAATCGAGGTACTCAAGACTGCTATATTTTCTCAAGAGCCAACCTCAAGAGATCATGCATTGGGGGAATGTTGGTTCTAAAATCTCTTTTCTACTCAAGACCCAACCTCAAGACCTGGTGCACTGGGACTGGGACTCCTCTAATCTAATAATGCTAATATTTAAAAGTAGAGCTATTTCCATGGTACTTTCATGTATTTCCACCCTCTATTTTTTATAATAATTATTCTGATAATTCCAATAAAAATAATTTAATAGGGTATTGGTCCCACATGGTTTTGGACTAGTCCCAACACAGTTTGGTACCTTGTTACGGGTGGTATCTCCTTTTTTTTACAATTAGATTCCTACTAATGAATGGCTTCTACCTTTTCCAACCACCACAATTTTTCTTCCAGAAAGAATTAAAGCGACAAAGTACCTAAAAGTATCACCGGTACCTTTCGACCACTGTAAAAGAGCTCTAAATATGTATCATTTTGGAATACTAGGACTGGTTTTTAACTAAAGATTAGTGGCAATAGACACCCTCAGGGTCATCCATTTGCACCCCTAAGTTGCCTCACGCACTACTACTCTAGTACTAGTATAAGGCTAACCTACTTTCCCACCAATTTATTGCAAATAGCTAGGTTTTTACTATAGGGAGTAATATGCTTATTGGGAATAAGATTATTGATAGTCCGATAAGAATATCGGCCATTCAAGAAAATGCTTAACCACTACAACAAACATATGTGTATATATAGTATCACATGCTTGCATTGTAACATATTTATTGAACTAGGGAAAGTCAAAATATAATTTGCATGGGAACACAAAGTTAGTTATTCTTCTTCTACAAATATCCAAATTTTTACATCTAACTAATACTCCATAGATGCATGGTTTCTAATTGAATAGCAGCAGTGAAAGCTTAAAACATTTAATTTAGAATAACGCCAAATAAAATATCAACTATTTGAAAACTGAAGGGAAATACTGTGGAGTACTAAATCTGTCCAAGACTGATAAATAGCTATCATCAAATACCCAAACTCTTGTAGTAGTGTCCGGTGAAATCATGCATATATGCATGTTACTACCTTGGAATAGTCACGGTCGCCTTCCACAGAAAATTCAGCAACGACGAACTGATCAAAAGGGGCCGTTTGTGGCATGCTTCTGTTGCAAATGTAGGACACAAACAAGCGTCCGTTTGTGGCAAAAACAGGGTGGAATACGACGCTCACAAGAGAGAAAACCCCCTGCGCTGCCACTGCATCGTCGTCATAGCACAACAGATGTTCCGCAAGGTCAAGGAACGGACCAGCAGCACTATCATAAATGTGCAGGGCGGCTCCAGAATCTTGTGAGGGCACGGATGCCAGCCACATCCTTCCGTCCCCGGTGTACAGGAAGGCTCTGTCAGAGCCATCCGGATGCGGTGCCAGGCCAAGGAAGTAGCCTTTGGCCACTTCATCCAAGCACAGCATGTTCTCATGGATATTTATGGCCGAGCTTGATGGAGGCATGGCCACAGCCGCGGCCGCGGCCGAGGCGGCAGCGGTGCATTTCTGCGGAATTGATGAGCTGGCTGTGGCTGTTGAGGAACCAGTCGCGTTATCTGATGGCTCAGCAAGAAGAGCCCGGCCACAGCTCTGCCAGAGTTAAAACAAAACATAAATTCAGTTATGCTTAAGCCTAACAGAACAGCGAGACACATAAAATCAATTAAACTTGTATAAAATACATAAGAGCTCGGCCAGAAATTTAGGAAACTATTGGACATGGTTTTTTTTCCTTTCCAATATTGATTTGGGAGTTGCCAAACTTCAAGTTTGGGGAAACAAAATTTAGGAAACTGTAATGCATCCCTATGAACCTCCAGAAAACAAATTACGAGAGAATTTGGTAAGGAAACAGAAGTTATTGAATCATGAACAGAATGTTTGGTACCAGCACTACCTCGATTGTTTTTAAGGCAGACGAAGACTAAAAATAATAATAATCGATAAACCTCTGAAGAGACAAAACAAGCTACAATACTGTATTGAATTGCTGCCATTAACGATGCTGATACTGAAACATGGTTTATCCAGAGGCAAGGCTATGGTGAAAAAAAAAAAGGTAACTAATAAAAGGTAAGAAAAACATACAGTCCTAATCATCAATTGAATTTTTCACATGTCACTTGCTGAATGCCTTTTGGAATGTTGATCAGAAGATCGAGTGGAAGGCCATTGTAAGAATAAAGAGATAAAAACGAGTGAGTTCTAGTCACGAATCCTAATTGATTTAAGTTTCAACATTTTTCCCTCCGTTCCAAATTGTAGTTCACTTTTTGGCTTTTCTAGATACATTGATTTTCTTTATGCACCTAGTTATACACTATGTCTAGATACATATTAAATCAAATGAATCTAGAAAAGGCAAAGTGAACTACAATTTAGAACGGATGGAGTACTACACACTGCTTGCAAGTGTATTCAAAGGTACCAACAAGAAGGAAATGCTGAATCCGGGAACCAGCTAGCTAGCTGGATGCCTGGATCGCGTTAGGTTGGCGATGCCGTGGAAAGATATCTGAAACTGATCTGCTAATAATCGGGAAAAGGGAACAGATCCGAATCACGGGAACCAGCTCTGAATGGCGTTGAATCTTACGCACCGTACAAAGTACGGAAATAAGGATCTCAGCGCAAGTGATGCTATTATCATTGGGGAGATCTGCGATAATTGTGTGGAACATCTCCTCGAGAATTGCATCGGTCGCCATGTCGCAGCCGCTGATGCTGCCGGTGCGGGGACAGAAATGGGGCTCGGTCGTCTCCGTCGCAGATTGCGGCGCCCCTGATGCGAAGACGTTTTGAAACGATTAGTACAAACAAATTTAAACAAGAAAGGAGGAGGAGGTGGAGTACAGGAGCTGGGCGCAGTTTCACCGAGCACAGGGCCAGTGGTGGTGACGCCGGCGGCAGCAAGCGGTGAGCTAAGCGAGCACCACCAACACCAGCAGCAGAGCGCAGTTAGCAGCACTTGCGAGAACCTCGCCATTTTTGACGGCCGGGAGGTTTGCTCACCGAATGAAGGTGGTACGCGTCTAGTTGCAGGGCAACCAGAAAACGACAATAACATGTGCAATAATGCAGTAAAATGGTCGTTACGTATTTAATATTATATTATTAATTATTATTTCCGGAAGGGGTTCATGGAAGTTTGCCCCTTGCGAGTGTAAATAACAGTGGAACATCCCACAATTTTTTATATTCAAAAACCTAAATTTCGGAAAAAATTTAAACTTTATGTAATTACTCACGAACGGTCGGACAGTGCGACCGCGCCGTGTTCCACACATATACAGAAGCAGTAGCTTATATAAGTTCATACCTATATGTGTGCTTGCATAACCTATATGTCTTGAGTTCTCTAAAGTGATTATCTGACATGGATGGGCTCCATAGTTCTGATTAACATTGCAAAATATTGTCTAAATTTTCCTTTTTGTTCAGCTATATTGCAGAATTTGTATAATATATGTACTAGATTACTTGATGCCAAGCTCTACCCGCTATGTTTGTTCTTTGTAATATATGAGCTTGTGTCTCCTTTTATCTCAACCTACGCAATTTATGCTAAGTACTGAACCAATGGCTGTCTAGTGAATCCATAATACTTAAATCTTTTGCTTAGAATTATCTATCGTGTCGTAACACTGGTAATCTACATCAACGGTGTGGTGCAAGTTCAGACTAAAAGCGATGCTGTGTATCCTGGTGATGTTTGGTGTCAATGAATCTATATTGCTGGTGATGTTTGGTGCCTTTTTTTGTGATGATTCTGATGAACTGAAAGCATGTATGGATAATGGTGTTGATGCAATATTTTGTTTCTAAATTTTTCGTGATTTGTATGAACTTATAACAAATCAGAAATTTTTATGAATTTCTCAAGAATTTTATGTTAATTTTCTGAATTTTTTTAGCATTGCAGTGAATGTATTCTGACTTTTATAAATTTCTCAAGAATTTTATGTTTATTTCTTGAATTTTAAGAGCATTTTTATTTATTTGAATTTCTAACATTTTCTTGAATTTTCTTTTTTTTTCTGTGTAAACCGCGGAGCTGCTCCCAAATGCGGTCAGGGATCAGCTGCCCCGGGGGGTGGTTCACGAATAGCCTTCGGCCTTCTTCCTCGCGCCGCCTCCCAGGTGCCTTCCTCGTGCTGCCTCCCTGCTGCCCCCGCCCCCGCTGCGGCCTGCTAGGGCTCCACAGAAGAAGGTCGGCGAACCCTAGCGCGCTCACTGCTTGGTTGCTTCCCCTCCTTTTCCACATGGAACAGGCGCGAAGCCGCCGCCGCTACCCTAGCATCCCGTTGCCGCCCCTCCGTCGCCTCGCCATCCCATCGCTGCCAGACCTCCGCCGCCTCGCCTTCCCATCGCTACCGCCCCTTATCAATTCCGCTCACGCAACGGTGAGCCCGCCTCCACAACCGCGTGTTCCCTGGTTGGCGCATCCTGGCTCTGCTTCGCTCTACCACCGTCGTCATCGCCGTCTTCGCAGGCCAGTCCACCTCCATCCACATCTCCTTCCCCACAGAAGCTCCTCCACTACATTTGGTGGGTTATTTGGTAGTGCCTTATCTTCTATTTGGATTTCGAAATTAATCTCTTTTGATCCTGAATTAATTCTATCGAAACAAGGCATAGTGGCATATTGCCCCCACTATCAGGACGCTATCTCGAACAAGGATAAGAACATATCAAATGTAGGTGCAGGGCATTACTCGACTAACTGTGTGCTGGCTCATAGGATGTTTCAGTTCGCTCTCATGAGCTTGTGAGTGTGTGTGTAGCAGATAGGACTTGTTATGCAGTCAACTGAACATTTCCATTCCTAGTTTGTATCAAACTGTGAAATTTGCTCTAATTTGCATTGAACAAGAGCTTGCATTTATCTTGTGGCAAGGAAATTGCCTGCCATTACTGGCGGGGATAACAGTTGTCATGCTGCAACTGAATCTATCGTTTACTAGTATTAAACTGTAACATTGGCATTCAACTCGGCTTTGCCCAGTCTTTTTAGTATTAATTTGATCCTTTTAGCTCTTTGTCTTTAACAAATACAGTAGTAGGATTTTATTTATGAGAACATTCTTTCCATAAATTTAGGGGGAAAGGGGCATCAAATTTGTAATTGATTACCCAGTCTCAATTGTCACCTTCTATCACAATTTTTATGGTCGAGATGAAAATCTTAGCCTGAACTTGTAAACATGGTGATAACATGCTTCTTGACCTCATACTATAGGACCTCACAAGAGTTCATTTTTTCTGTTAATTGCAGAGAGTTTGGTAGAGGCAATGCATGATTTGAGCGGAGAAATGTGGTCACTTTTGGTGCCAGGGAGATTGGATGTAAGGATGGCCAGTTTCTAGATGAGTGAAGTATACAAGACTACACCATTTTCTATTGGATATAAGGATGTAGAACAATCTGGATGAATGCTACTAGTAGTTGGTTTGATGTCAGATGATACTTTTGCATTAATTAGATATGATTTAAGGTCTGAGATACAACTGTATTTGTATGGTGTGAGAGACTTGTTGCTGATATTTTTCATGATTATGTGACTCTTGCATTGGTATGTAGGGATTTTCTTATATTATTCACTTCCTTTTGTTTTTTCTTGATTTTCCTGATTTTTAAGACATACTATATTGGAGTGGTCACTTTGCTGTGGTTAAAATAAAGAGCAGCAGCTTGTGATTTATGACGGTCTCTGTCTTCACCAGCTGCCTGTATCATTATCATTCTCAAAGCTGAGCACTCCCCCGACATTTGGTGCCAAACAGCAGTGTTGGGTATATGAAAATTAGGATACCTGACAAGGTCTACTTTTTTTTTTGAGAGAGAGAGGAACCTAACAAGAACTACTTTTTTTTTGAGAATTACACAGTACAAACACACATGCACGCACACTCATCCCTATGAGCGCACGTGACGCGAACCCTACCCCTATGAGCACCTCCGAAGGACCGAAAGCGGCCGGCAGATCTGGCGATTCTCGAAGTCACCATAGGCGCCTCGTCGTCGATGGGAACGTCGCTTACCACTTAATGCACAACGCCGGTAAATCCTGGGAAAATCCTAAGAAAAGGTGCGAGCACCAGGATTTAAACCCTGATGGGTAGCGTCCCACTGGACTGTCCTACCATTGGACTACAAGCCAATTCGCACCTAACAAGAACTACTAGAGCGCGTAGGGCCGCCAACGCCCAAAGGTGACTCGAGTACCGGATCACACACTCGGTCCATCTAGCACTCAGGCCCACGAAGGCCTCGGATACGGAAATCAGGATCGCCCAAGCCCCCTAGGGGCCTTGGATGAACACTCTAAACAAAGGGACCCTCAGGCGCCTACTCTCTCTCTCTCTCTCTCTCTCTCTCTCTTTCTCTCTTGGCTCCACTAGCTAATCTAGCTAAGTCTGGGAACTTGCCATGTCGCTCCTCCTCTGGGAAAATAGGTCTGCCTATACCAAGCGTGGAAGGAACGTGACCACCTAGACTCCGCGTGTCTACAACGCGACCATCTAGACCCCGCATAAGCATAACCCGAGTCCCGAGCCTTGTGTGAATAGAACTAAAGCTCCATAGCTCAATGTTCCATGAACGCACAACACGAGGTAGTACAGCTTCGGTCAGTTCATCCCTGATCCAGCTCTTCAGAAGCAAGGAACAGGGATGGCTATCAATGTGCCTCCCATCCCGGTCCTCGCGGCGAACATGGAGAATTTGACATGCCACAATGTACGGCGACCGGCGTGCCTTAGGCTTCCTTTGGCCATGCCGCCGTAGCACCAACCACTCCTTGAATAGTGCTCCACAGCACCTAGAGAACCAATTGCTATTCTGTCGAACTCGTCCTCTCCTTGACTTCTGCCCCTCGATGGGCTTAATAAAAGGCGAAGGCAATGCTGCCCATCCCGATTCCTAGGTCGATGGGACCATCCGCCATGCTCCACAGCACCTAAAGTACATGGAATTGTGCTGCCTAACCCACGAATCCAAGTGTTCGATCACCTACGATGGTACAAGAAGCATAGGAATGGGTATGGCTACACCAAGCTTTCACAACAAGGAACCCTCACCTGGCGAACAAACTAGTACGACATCAATTGTTCTTTGTCAGAGCTACCGGGAGCGACGGTGGCGATCCTACATGACCTTCTTCTTCTTCTTCTTCTTCTTCTTCTTCTTCTTCTTCTTCTATTTTTTGTTTTCCTCTTTCTTTATCTAGTAGCCTAGCTGCTCAATGTAAGCTGACCCCTCCCTTCTTCTATAAAAGGGAGAGTTCAGTCCTAGACTTAGGCAGATCGAATCGAATCCATTCTATCGCTCTCATTCGTCTTATATGAGCCTCATAGCTCGTCCACCACCCGATATTGGCACCTAGCCTCAATCAACCCTTAGAGACTTGGGTTCCATCCCTCTCTCGACTAGCTTGTAACCCCTACTACAAGCACCCTTTTGGTGCAAGAATACTCGAGTAGCATCAACATCACTAGACGTAGGTACATTCTGCCCGAATTAGTATTCTTTTACACCATCGTAGCTAGGAGCAATCTTGACGTGTATGATCCGTTTACTTGTCTGGTGTCTTCGGGCCCCTGGTTCCAACATATCCACAGTTGGCATGCCAGGTACAGGCCTAGTGCATCACGAATCGCTTCGTCAAGCTTCGATGGCTGATCATGCCATAGGCTTCACCTTGGGCTCCTAGATTCATTTTGGGAGCCTGGATTTCTTATGTGAAGAGGATTGTCCCAATCTTGTCTTGCTCTCTCCCTCATCGAGCGATCATGGGGAGAACGACCTAATGTCGCCCATAGGGTCTTCGGACTCAACCATGGGTGACACGGGAGGACTTGACTATGGTGGGCAGAACCAACCATGGAGTCCTTCATGTGCACTGGGGAACCCCAAGCGAGGGACCCCAGCGAGCACAACAACACTCACCCCCTCACTCCTCATGGTGGTTGTAGCCATATCGCGGGGAGGAGGTGTAGGCGGCACCTCTCACACCCCAGCTAGCACAGCTCTAGGAGCTAGAGCAAATGCTCAATAAAGAGCGACAGCAGTGGGCCCAGTTAAGATTCACACTTGAACAGGAACAAAAGGGGTGGCATGACGATGAAGCGGCCTGGTGAAGGGCTCATCACATCTTCCATCACATCTGCGGAGATGATGAAGTAGCACAACCAGCCACCTTTACCAAGGCTGGCCAGAACGTCGCTACTGCAACGATACTTCTAAGATCGGTGCCTGAACCATCGACTGTAGAAGGGCGGAAGGCTCATGGAGAACTCTGTATTCTCCTTGAGCAAGCGGCGGTCTATGAGCGAGAGAGCTCCAGCGTCATGATGAAGCGGGGCGAGCATAGCCACGCCTTCCATGGCACAAAAGGGGGCGCCCGCACCCTAGGCCACGAAAGGAGGGCGAAAAGACCTCCCCCTGCTCACAAGCGGGCGGGAGGAATATCGACACTAGCAACTTGATCGCAAAAGGCGCAAGGAGAAGCGGAGCTAGCCGCAGCGACCATCCTCGATGCGGTGGTCGCTACGTCAACAACGAGGACCGGGGCCCGACGCTAGAGCCATCGGGGCCACGAGCCTTTAGCAAGGAAATCCACAACATGCCTTCCATGTTCTGGCAATCAGCCAACATGACCAAGTATTCGGGAGAAACGAACCCCAAACTTTGGCTCGATGACTACCGCCTGTCGTGTGAGGCGAGTGGTGCAGATGATGACTGCTTTTATCATCCACAACCTCCCGTTGTATCTGGTTGATTCGACGAGCACGGCTATAACATCTCCCTACGCATCGCATCCACGATCGGGTGACCTCAAGGAGGTCTTCATGGGAAATTTCAAAGGGACATATGTGCGTCCCCGGGAACACGTGGGACCTCGGGGTTGTCAATATAAGACCGACAAAAATATGCGTGATTATATCCGGTGTTTCTCTAAACTCTACACCGAGCTCCCTGGCGCTCTAGACGCTGACGTTTTCACTGCGTTCCTGGCAGGAACAACCTGTAAGGACTTCGTTTGAGAGTTAGGATGCGACTTCCCCAACACGCCCATGGAGCTCCTATACATCGTAATTGACTACGCCCGGGAGAAGAGGCGGTGCAAGCGGTCTTTCATGGTGGTAAAGGCAAAGGGAAACAACTAGAGGATGCCAATGGAGGCACCTCCGGCAAAAAGACCAAGAAGAAGAAGGACAACCCGGTCATCACGCGTGAGCTCGCTTGTGGCCGCCATTTGATCGAGAAGAAGGCCAAGGCCCCTCCCACGGAGGTAATAGTCCTCTTTTATAATATGATTGAGCAACCATGCCCTCACCACAAGGACTCGGTCAAGCATCTCTTCAAAAACTACGACATGACGAAGAAGTATTTCACCGTTGTAAGGTCCTAGATGGCTAGAGGGGGGGGGGGGTGAATAGCCTATAAAATTTTTCTACAAACTCAACTAAACAAACCAATTAGTATAAAACACGGCGTAAAGCGGTTTGCACTAGCTCTAGTGATCTTGCAAGCCTTCTAGTGACAAGACCAAATATTTCTATGATCTCTAATCCACTCAAGGTCTATGTCACTACTCTAGCTAGTGAGCAATCCTAATATGGTCCTTATGCTAGCAAGAACAACTACACAAAGCAAGTGCTAGCTCTCTACTCAAAGTAAACTAGGAAAGTAATGCAAGAGAGTGAGCTAGATATACCGACGTGTAGAGGATGTCAACCAATCACTGGGAACAAAGAGTACTCAATCACTCGAAGGTGGTGATCCAAACACCGAGACAATGAACAAGTCGATTTGTTCACCCGGAGTTCACTTGTACACCGACAAGCTAGTCTCCGGTTGTGCCGACCAACACAAGGATGGTGTTTGAGCTAGGCGGTGCCCTTGCTAGCCTCAACACACCACTCAACAAGTGTGGTACCCAAAGCACGAGCAATGTATTCCTTGCACTTTGTCTTCCCGACGAGGAGTGCGTAATCCTCTTCACAAATCAACCAGGAGGTGGCCAAGAAACAATCACCTCTTCTTGCCAACAACTCCACCACTTCACCAAGCCGGCTAGGAGCGGTGTCTCCAAGAGAAACAAGAAACCAACCGGCTCACAACGATCCCCAAGTGCCTCTAGATGCAAGAACTTCATGCAATGCACTAGGATCAACTCTTCTCTCAAGAATGAAGCTCAAATCAAGAATGAGAGAGGAGGGAGGCTTGCTTGCTTGCTCAAAGATGTTAGGAGTGATTCAAAATGACCAAGAGAAAGAGCAAGTGGCGACCAAGGTGGTATATATAGGCCACACCACGAAATGTGGTGGAAAGGGTGGAAAACACACTTTCTGCGGCCTGACCGGACCTTGGCCGGACTCACCGGTGAGTCCGGTCACAACCGACAAGGCCAAACCGACCAGGCCGACCCGCCGCACCGGTGCGTCCCGTCGGCAAGATCCGTTCGATCGCGTCCGCCGCGACGATACCGGCTTCCGGTCGGTGCATCCGGTCACCATCGGCCTTGCGAGCCGAAAACATGCTCGCCGCGGACGCACCTACCGGGCGTCCGGTCAAAATCTCGTCGCGTCCGGTCGCGCTCCGGCCGGTGCGTCCGGTCAAGACCGAAGCCGCGAATTTTCGTCGTTTTTCTATCGCCTTTGCTTCGACATGCTATCCACCAAGTGTACCAATTTGAGAACACGGACTAGCATGTTTTTACCACCACGATGCATCCGGCGCAATAGAAAATAGACGTTTCATTTTCTCAAAAGCGCCGAATCCCGCCACCGCCTTCGCAAATGTGCCAACACCACCACGTGTATATCACCATGTGCTCGTGTGTTAGCATTTTCACAAACAATTTCGAAGGTCGGGTTAGCTCTCTAGGTTAGAATGCATGCAAATGATTTTGAACCTAGAGGCACATGAGGACCGATATGTGCGATAGTTTTTCCCTCTTTATAGTACGGCTTATCGATCCTATAATCACCCACACTCTCTATAGTGTCTTGGGTGTGAAATCAAAAGCCCTATGGTTATACCTTTGCCTTGGGACCTTTGATCTCCGAAAGACTCCACCGAGTTGCATGCTCGATCATCTTTTGGATCACCTCGATCCATCCTCCATGATCACCATGCACCAACTCCGGCACGACTAATCTCCAATCTAATCAAACACTTAGCATCGAGAGATTAGTCCTTAGGTGTCACTAATTAGCCAAAACCAAACTAGAGATTTTCAACCGTGCTCCCCCTAGACCTGAGAAGAAGGACGATGAGGACAAGAAGTCAACAAGGACAAAGTTGACGAATTCCCTACAGTTAATAAGCGCTTCATGATCTTCGGTGGCCTTGCATCGTATTTCTCCAAGTGTGAGCATAAGCTAGAGTGTTGTGAGGTCTTTGCCGCGGAGCCTGTGACACCTTTCTTCCTTGACCGGTCCGAACTAGCCATCACCTTCGATCGGGAGGACCACCCAAATTGCGTCCCACAGACGGGCCACTACCCTCTCGTCCTTGACCCCATCATCAGCAACACAAGACTCGCCAAGGTGATAATGGACGGGGGCAGCGGCCTCAACATCATTTACGTCGACACCCTTGATGTAATGGGGATTAGCTAATCCCAAATTTGCCCCAATGGAGTGCCTTTCCACAATATAGCACTAGACAAGCATATCAAGCCCCTTGGGCAAATTGACCTGCTAGATACTTTTGAGAATCCTTCTAACTTTAGGAAGGAGACCCTTATGTTTGAGATGTAAGGGGTTTCATGGTACCTACCACGCAGTCTTGGAGCGACCTTGCTACGCGCAATTCATGGTCATCCCAAACTACACCTACCACAAGCTCAAGATGTCAGGGACTAACAGGGTCATCACCGTTAGTGCCACATATAAGCACGCCTACCAGTGTGACGTTAAGTGTTGAGAATATGCCATGGCTCTCATCACCGAGTCTGAGTTGCTCATAGTTGAGTTGGAGGCCCTAATAACCAAACAAGCTCCCGACGCCAAGCAGCTTGCACTGTCCTTTGAGCTCGCTGAGGGGATCAAGGAGGCCCCCTAAACCTCGGCATGGATGACAGCAAGACGGTGCGGATCAGTTCAACTCTCAATCCCAAATAGGAAGTAGTGCTCGTCGGCTTTCTCCGCGTGAACAGCGACATCTTCGTGTGGAGTCCCTCAGATATGTCTGGCATTCCGTGGGATGTTGCCGAGCGAAGATCTTGAAACGACGCAGTGCTAAAGCCAAGTTCGCGAGCGGCGGCTACGTGCATTGCCCGACGTTATGTAGGGGCATGCGGAGCGCATCGTCCTGCTCGTCGTGCGCGCCTATATACAGCATATCATGAGAGGATGGCAACGACCCCTAGCAACAATATGAGATGATGTGGATGCCTCCTGATCCACCACACTTGGTTGCCTATATCAGACCAAAGCCCGATGGCCAGTCCCCTCACCAACTTTGGGCACGTCGACGTCCGAGCCGTCGAACACCAGCCGCCTAGGCGAGATGGACTGGCTCAGGCGAGGCGAGGTGGGGTGCGACAGAGAGTTTGCGTACTGGCACCGACTCCCACATATGGGGCCTCCTCGACCGATCGTGCGCTTGGCGTAGACCACCAGGCAACCTAGCCGAGAGCGAGGCCCTGAGCTCTAGTAACCTCGGGTCGTCCACCAGGCCGCGATCAGTTGTGGTCTCCGCACGCGGAGCTAACAACAATGGGTCTACCTCAGCTGTCGTCACGCTAGTCGGCTCGCCGTGCCAAGCCTTGGTGTGAGCATCGGATGATCGGCCTCGGCCGCAAGCTCGCAAGCAAACCCATCATCGTTGGTGGCATCGGTGTCGGTCGGCACCTGGCCGCCTCATGCCGCCGTCCCCAACCGCGGGCGGCATGGTCTAGCCCGAGTGCGACGCACATCTAGCGTCGAGACCGGTTCACCTCCCTTCCCTCTCCTTCCGGCCCGGATTCGATCCCCACGTCCCACACCCTTCGGTTCCAATCCGGCGTGCGGGCGGCGTGAGAGGAGATGGCGCGGCAGCCAACGGCGCACCGATATCAACGGCGACCTCCTCCCATCCGACATCCACGCTCTCTGCTGCCTTCTCGCCAATAACGTATTTCCTTCGTCTTTCCTCTTCTCCCCGAAGCTAGGGTTCTTGCTAGGGTTGTTGACGTCGTACCTTTGCTTCTTGCGGTCTGCTGCGGAGTGCGAGCCGCGGGCGAAGCTTAATCTAAGATTGACAAGGAGCGAGCTAGGTCTAGCATTGGGAGCCATCATGAATGCATTTTTTTCATGCACTATTTCCAAAAAATTGAAATAATCTAGTATTCTTCCTATTTCGTACTCCTTATGCTTTAATTTATTTTTTGCCACTCGGTATGTTAGAGGTCTCAAGGTGGACATTAGGGCTGTGGTGGAACCTCATCCCTACTACTATAGAAAGGGCAGTGGTGATTGCTAAAATTCAGCAAAAAGTCCTAGATAGGCACAAGGTGAAATATCCACTGAGACCACAACAACCAAGAGTTCAACAACGAGAAAAATGAGGTGAAGCACGCTAATGCTTTTGGAAATCTATGGAGAGATAAGCAACTTGTCGACGGTAGTTAACGTTAACTTTTTATTATGAATAAATGGAATATTTGAAAACAAGGACATTAAAAGATAGGGTTTATACTAATGATTTCTATGAGTTTTGTTGCACACTCAGTTTTGCAGGTGAACTCCGAAAAACAACGGAATACAGAGAAGAAATAGAGAAACAGAAAAATGACCAAATCGAGCAATTAGTATAAATTCAGGGGCTAAAGGACAAAAGAAGATAGCTCACAAGAAGCCGGGCCCACATGCCGACATGTGGGGCCGGGCGACCTGACGTGGAGGGTCCACGTGTCCTGCTTCTCGAATCTTCCTACAACCGACCTATAGAGTAGATCTTATCCGTCCAATCAAGTCAGTTTGATCCAAGGGCAGAGATTCATCCTATGGGGCTATAAAAGCAAGGGCGAGACCTCACCACAAAACCCTAATTCAAGATCGAGATTCGGTTGATCCGAGTTCTAGAGATCAAGTCGAGCCACAAACCCTAGTTCTTGAGTAGTTCTAGTTCTAGAGAGATTAGCTACATAGTACTTCCTCCATCCCAAATTGTAAGTCGTTTGACTTTTTTTGACAATAAGTTTGACCACTCATCTTATTCAAAAATTTGTGTAAAATATCACTTCTTTTGTCATGGCTTTCTTTATTAATAAAAGCTCTTAAAAGTGACTTAAATTTGACTATATTTACACAAATTTTTGAATAAGACGAATGGTCAAACTTGGAGAAAAAAAAGTCAAACGACTTACAATTTGGGATGGAGGAGTAGTAGATTAGAAGGAGATCCAAGTCTAGGAAGACTTGAACTTGGTCTGTCAAGGTATTCCATAGGTACATTTTATATCTTTTGATATATTTATTACTCAAGTTTATCTATGACATTGCTCTTTATCTTTATTATATTATCTATTGTATTGTTTATTGTTTGCTTTAATATGTCTAGTAGAGTAAGATATTTATTATGGATTGCATACTTAGGATTGTATAGCCTTATCTTGTAACCTCGCAAGGTAGGTGTTATAGTGGGGACAAAAATTGTGGGACAAGTACTCAATAAGTTGGCTATTAATGAGGTGCTCTTTGAAATATTTATCAACTATCTCTCAATGTTATAGCCGGTAATCGAGTCACTTGATCGTATCAAGCTCAAGGCAACTATCCGAACAAAACTATGTTGATATTGGTGTATAGTGGCAATAACCACAATTTTGTGAGCTCTCAATTTGTTCAAATTTTTACACAACCGCCAACAACTCCTATTCGGACCAAAAAAAGTGAAATTAGCAAATGGTGACTAGATCAAACAACTAAAAATGTCAAGGACCTCGAGATGGTATATTTAGGGACATACTTTCGGATCGACATGATAGTGCTAGATCGGTTACCATATGATGTAATTTTGGGATATGATTTGGTTGTTGCAATACATTCCTATGCAGATTTTGATTAGGTTTGCAAAGACCATGTCATTCAAAGTATAAGGGCAAGGATATTACTCTCAAGGGCACCAAACTAATGGATGTGTCCTTAAACACAATTTCAGCTTAAAAAAATTTGTAAGTCTATCAAAGGAAATGATGTCTAAGCATCCGCTTTAGTTCACAATCCCAAAGACACTATTCCTTCACTCTCTATTGGTAATCAAGATTTACAAGAAGAAGTCCAAGATCTTCTCCCGCAATATGCTAATATTTTTGAGGGATACCAAAACACTACCACCACATAGAAGTTATGATCATGCTATTCCACTTCTCCATGATTGTCAATGCTTGGCCATATCAATATTCTCCACAACATAAGACTAAAATAGAAAATCAGGTGAAACAACTTCTAGAGGTTGGTTTGATTACACACACTCACAATCCATTTGCTTCATTTGCGCTCTTAGTCAAGAAAAAGGATAGGCAAAGTGAAGGTTTTGTGTGGATTATAGGAGATTAAATGCCATGACTATTAAGAATAGGTTTCCCTTACCTAACAAATTCTAGATGAATTGGCAGGTTCTAAACTTTTCACATAGTTGGATATGAGAGCTGGATATCACCAAATCAGAATGTTGTCGCGGATCGAATATAAGACTACCTTTAAGACTTATCAAGGCTATTACGAGTTCAAGGTGATGCCATTTGGTCTTACTAATTCCCCTTGCTACATTCCAATTGCATTATGAATTAGCTCTTGCAACCTTTCTTAAGGAAATTTGTGCTTTGGTTTTCTTAGATGATATGTTGATTTACAAAGGCAATAATAAAAGAGGACCACATGGAGCACATCCGGCAAGTTTTGAAGTATTAAGAGCAAATCGGATATATTTGAAAGCCTCTAAGTGCACATTTGCTCAAACCAATGCGGAATATCTAGGTCAAGCTATTTGGTGAGAGACCATCGTGGGGAGTGGGCTTCAACGATATGCCATCCCGCAGTGGGGTTTCACCAGGATCCATTATGAAGCGCGACACAACCGCTAAAATGTCATCCGATGGACTCATTTGCTTTTCGTGAATGAATATGATGAAGGATGGAGAGATAAAGGCGGGGATAGAAGAGAAATAAAAGGCTCCAAACTCCACTGAGGATGACATTTTAGCGGTTGTGTCACGCTTGGCGAAACCCCATTGCGGAATGGCATATCATTGAAGCCAACTTCTTATAATGGTCTCTCACCAAATAGCTCATCTTGGCCACACCATCTCGACACTAGAGTAGCTACCGATCCAACAAGAACTAGAGATATGCCGAATCGGCCTGTACCCACCAACATGATTGAACTAAGAGTGCGTTTGAAAGTAGACATTGTAAGGCTTGGTATTGAATTGATCTCAATACCAAATGCGCCTAGCTTTGGTATTGGGCTTAATACCAATGATGTCGTTTTTGGATGGTATTTGAAATGGGTGGATGGAATTTGACAAGATGGAAAAACCAATTCGTGTTTGGATGCACACCCAGTAATTGATAATTGGTCCATCTTCATCTCTTCCTCATCTCGCCCGATGAGAGGCTTTCGGCACAGGCATGGCGTCGGCGAGCGCCATGAGGGATGAGGAAGGGGGGCTAGGCGCCATCGGGAGAGGAGGAAGGGAGGGGCGGGGGGGGGTGCCATCAGGGATGAGGTAGGGGGCGCCTCTAGTTGCCCCATCAGAGAGGAGGAAGGGGGCTGGGCGCCAGCAGCGACGAGGAGGAAGGGAACGGTGTTAGCCGCGCCATCCGGAGGAGAAAGGAGGCGGGGAGGCCAGCGGTGCCATCGGCAAGGAGAAGGGTCCAGGTGTCGCCGCAAGAGAAGGCGAGGATGGCGGCGGCCGCGAGAGAGAGGCGGGGAGAGGACGGCGCGGCTCGCCCGGAGGGAGGTAGGGGAGGGGCATGGAGGGTCGGCGGGGGCACGGAAGAGCGGCGGTCGGTAGAGGAGCGGTGTTTTTCTTTGGGTACCTTTTTCTTTCACGAGGGAAAACGATGGGGTATGAGGGAGCCCAATACCAGAGCAATACGATGGGGAAGCTTCGGGTGGGAGCGGGCTCAAGATAGTCGGGCGAATGCCCGCGACATTCGAGCGCAAATTTGTGAATACCGAAGACGTCCAAACATTTTGAATTGGGGTTACTCAATGCCAATTCCTAATTCCAGCCCTCAATATCAACTTTCCAACGGGGCCTAAGGGGATTCCTTGGCCTCACAGGGCTATTATAGAAAATTTGTCAAGAGTTATGGTATTATTGTTAAACCACTAAATAATGTGTTAAGGCTTAAAACATTTTAGTGGATTGCTCAAGCTCGGGAAGCCTTTGATAATCCGAAAGTGGCTATGAGTTCGACTCCTATTCTTACTCTCCCCGATTTTAAAACAGTTTGTGTGGAAACTAATGCATGTGCCGATGGTATAGGTGATGTACTCATGCAACAAGGACAACCAATTGCTTATTTGAGCAAGGTACTTGGAGATAAGCATAAACAACTATCTATCTATGAGAAAGAACTGCTAGTTCTTCTCATGGCTATGCAAAAATGACATATCTTTAGAGATAGGAATTTACGATTCTTACTAACCACAAGTCTTTAGCTTATTTTAATGAACAAAATTTACAATATGAGATGGGCTATGGCTAGACTTATGGGATTACAATTCAAAATTATCTATAAGCAAGGCAAAAGATAATTAGGCAGCAGATGCACTCTCTAGAGTGGCTCACATGATGGCTATACAGACAATTTCTCACCTGCAATCACAGTGGATGCAAGAGGTGTTCAATTCTTATGCTACTGATGTACAAGCACAACAATTGTTGTCTCAATTGGCTCTATCTAGCCCTAATTCTAATGGCTTCACTCTAGATCAAGGGCTTATTAAGAAGGGATCTATGATATGGATACGTAACAATTCAACACTACAAACAAAATTAATTGTTGCATTTCATTCTTCTACTATTGGAGGGCATTCTAGGGTAAATGCTACCTATCGGAGATTAAAGAAGTTGTTTATGTGGAAGGGCATGGAAGTTGATGTTGATAGCTTTGTTAAGTAGTGTGATCCATGTCAACACACAAAGCATTCTCATACTCACCCAATAGGTCTGTTGCAGCCATTACCCATTTCATCTAGGATTTGGCAGGAATTGACAATGGATTTTGTTGAGGGTTTACCCAAATCAGAAGGTTAGTGTAATCATGGTGGTGGTTGATAGGCTTATTAAGTTTGCTTATTTTTTTGCCTTTAAAGCACCCCCTATACTGCACTTGCGTAAGCCAGCACTTACTAGTAATGATGCCAGTGGATATCCAATGGAATAGAATAAAGAAAGGTATGGTCCCCCACCTTACCATCCGTTCTGTCAGACCAATTGCTAAAGAGTTTTATTCGATTTGAGACAATCAGGAGATGGGCCTTTGTAAAATTGAACAGCCTTTTTGTATTGAACGCATGGCGTAGCTAGGACCCCCAATCATGTTTGAGCCTATGTTCACCGGGGCTCAAAAAGGAGAATTCGGAATGCCCGCCGACGTTCAGATAAGGTGCATATCCCTTACCACTAAAGGAAAGGCTCGGCGAAGGGGGATATTTGCGGGGTAAAGGAAAACACTTTTCGGAGATTGAGATGTCGATTTGTTTTTCATCGAAAAGGAAGAAGGCCGAGGGGATAGCAGCCTTCGCCGGGCTTGCCTGCCCGACGTTCTAATAAAAATTCGGCTCGGCCTGGGAAAGCGTTGGCAACAACATAAAGAAAGGGGTCCATGTAGCTGCTGCGCCCGCCCACTTAGCAGCAGGTTCGACATCTACCGAAACCAATGCTCGTATTGTTTGGGGAAGGTATGGATTATCCAAGAAAAGTATAGATATGGGGAGGGTATACCCGTTACGTCCGATTACTTTAAATGGCTTGCTAGTTCTTTGCTTTTGCTTTGCTAGTTTTCTACTTTTGTTTTTGCTTTTCTTTGCTAGTTCTTTACTTTGCTAATCTGTGGATAATTGCAAATAAATAATTAACAAGTATAGATAACCCATCAGCCAAGCATTAATTAAAGAACTTAAGGGCCAAATTTTCCCAACCAGCATCCACGTCGTCCCAAAAGATTTAATTGTCCGGATTTTTTTTTTTTTTGAAGAGGCCTCTCCGTTTTAGAGAAATCTCGAATTCTCCACCCAGACCCTTGCCATATAGTGGTTTAGTTCGGTTTTTTCCCGCTTGGGTCCCGGTTCGGTTTGGTTTTTTTTTTCGCTTGGGTCTCCATAAGATGAAAATACTCCCTCCGTCCCAAAATAAATGACGCTATGAGAAGCGTGTCGGTCAAACTTTTTTCAACTTTAACTAAGTTTGTAGAAAATACGTGCAACATTTAAAATTTTAAATAAATTTGTTAAAAAACTAGACTTAAAGATCTTTCCGACGATACTAATTAATTAACATAAATATTTATATATTTTAATATATAATTACCGGCATTTTTGAAAACTTTGACTTCTCACGGCGAGAAGGTCTTTTATTTTGGGACAGAGGAAAAATTCCAAAATCCTGGCCATTTTGTACTTAACCGCCCGTCGAACGCGCCACGTCAAATAAATACGCCGCTCCCTTTCTAGCCAGAAAAAAAAGAAAAAAGAAAAAAAAGAAAAAGAAATCCCCGGCCTCTCCTCCCTCCCACTCCCACGCCCGCTCTCTCTCCCTCCGTCCCTCCCGTCCCCGACGCTGCACGGGCGCGGCGGCCAGCGCGAGCGCCGGCAGCGCGCGCGCCCGCCACCCCCCACCGTCCTCCTCCATCACGGACCTCCCTCGCCTGCCTCTCATCTCCGTTTTCCCCTTCCCTTCCGTTCCGAGGTCCTGATGCGGCAGATACGGAGCCGGGCGGCACGGCCGGCTCCGTGCGCGGCGTGCGGCCGGCCTGAGGTGGTGCGCTGGCGCCTCCACTGCTCCCTCCCCACCCTCGCATGCTCTCCGTTCCTCTCTCCCGTCGACTGCAGCCGCGTCAGCTTCAACAAAACCCAGGTTTGGGGATAACCAAGGTGAAGTGATTCTTTCTTTGGATCTTCTGATTGAGATGCTTTGGGTGGTTCTTGGTCTTCAAAAAAATGTGGGGCTGGGAACGAATCACCTTTCGAGTCAAATATAGGATTCTGCTGCCTTGACCAGAGCAACTGTTCTTATAGTTTTCGTTTACTAAATGACTGTTGCTGATAAGATGATTAATATCAAAGGTTTAGAGGGCTTTCAGAACTATTGGTTCGTGAAATTTCATGGTTTGCATCAGTAAAAAATTGTATGCTTCTTGTGATTGCTCTTCATGTGCCTGCAGTCTTCATCTATTGCAGCAGTGCATATGTGATGATAAATACTAGACTTTTTGTTGGATTTTTCATACCCTGTACTCCTGGAGGTAATGGTCCTTCCATTAATTTGTGATATTTCATAGTTTAGTTCTCTCCTATTTCTTATTTCAAAAACCTTTCTTGAATTATTATATTATTAGAGGCAGCTCCTTTTTTAGTTACCCTCTCTATATTCAGATTGTTCATTGGATTAGGCATTCAAGTAGTTTTATATAAGTTACTACTAATTGGCTGGCACCTACATGATTTACAATCTTGCTTCGTAGGACTTAGTCCACGTGTAACAATTTCCGCAGCTAACTGCATATGTGCGTGGTAGTGCTGCAACAACGTGCATCCTAATTTGGTTGATACTAATCCTATTTATAAAAAAGTGTCTTTCTTCATATGTAATCTGTACTCTCGGTTTACGTGGTGTCAGACATGTGGGAAGGGTTCTAACCTGAATACATCACAATGCCATTTGCAGATAAAAAACTCTGCACAACTGGATGTTGACCTGCCGATTATTTCTACCTTAGGTTCTGATTCTTTGGTTCCACACAACTGGATGCTGATCTGTGATTAGACGCAGCCGATAGCTGTGGTCTATGGATGTGACTTTCAAGTGTCCAGTTCAATTTCATATGGGTAAGGAACTTCGCTTATATTTTTGACATACTGCTTCTTTTATAGATTATATTCTCAACACTGATATTACTGCATAAAAAACTAGATTGCGTGAAAACTCAGGTTCTTCCCATTTTGGGTTACCTGATCCATCATTACTATGAGCAGTCAAATGTATTAAGCTGCCACTCTTCCTGTTTTCCATGATGAAGAAACTGTGCATTTATATGTAGTGCATAGTTAGTTACTTTTAGAGGTTTGCTTCACTGCTTTGTAGATATGAGTTCACATGTAGAGAACTTGCAATCTCCATTTTACAGCTTGCAGTTCCAGTTGTTATTCAGTAAAAAAGGCAAGCCATTGGTGATTGCTGCAGACTTCTACAATACTCATATTCAGGAATAATGAATGGGAATGGTGATTAGTTGTTTCATTTCTACAAATGTGAGTTTGCATAAATAGAACTTTAGATAATTGGCCACATACAACTTGCAGTGACATTTTATAGTTTTGAGCTACAATCATTATTGATATATAGTATATTCATATCCCAACCCCCATCATACTGATTATGTCAAGTATTACCTTCTGTAATGTATATGCTAATGCCTCCGTTCTGATTATGCACATGCCAAATATTAGGATGGATGAAGATCAGAGTCCTATTTTGTTGAGGTGCTGACCATGTGCTTATTGTTTTGCAGTTATGCCCCTCTTTCTCGATCCTTCTTCTCCAAGAAGTTTGGTGATGGGAAGGACGTTGGTGATGGCCTAGAGTGCTGGAAGGATATTACCAGAGCTTGCACCCAACTCAAATGGGTCCCTCATTGAACATTGGTAAATGATCTTGCTTGGTTTGAATTAGTGTCTGAATTATTCAGGTGCTACTAGAGTATGTGGAAATACTTAGCGAATGGCCAGCTATTGGCTTCATAGGGAACACTGCTAAGGTAATGTAGTTCTTAAATGTTAATCTGATGCATTAATCGTGCTATATTTCAGGTAGACTATAGTTTTACACCTATTGCTGCAGTGCAAGAGCCTTGGCTGCTGCAAGAGAAGGAAATGGTCTTCAGTTAGATGGTACTCTGCAGGTAGCTGGAATCTTTAGCATACTGTACTGTTTATATTTCTGTGTTCAGTAACAGGTCGCAAGCCACAGTGAATATGCTTAACCCCTGTAAGCTGAAAGAGGTAGCCAAAACTTGAACTGATGTCTATTCTTGAATTTGGGAAGAGTTAATGGCTTCGACCTGATTCATGACACATATTATGAGCTTGACACAATAATAATTTGTGAAATATTTAATATGGGCCAAAATTTAATTGCATGGACATTAACAATAGCTTTTGATCTTCGGTCCATGATTTGTATATATTAGCCATGCTATCGTAATCTCAATCACAGGTAATTAACTAATCCGACCCAAAGCTCACCTGTTCGTTTTTTTGTCTGAAAACTGGAACTGTATTTACCGGGCTGATATACTATGTCCATGTACAAAACCGAATGTGCTCTGATTGCCTCCTTATTAGTCACTGCACTTTCTCCATATTTAAAACTTTATGTATCACTGCAGCTGCACCTGCACTATCAGTGTATTTCGATTTTCTTTAGATTTTTTTAACTAAAACTCTGTACTGGTTTACTTCTTTGGTTGCTTTTAGCTAGTACACTGAATATACCTTTTCTTTTTACTTTACATTGAGTATATAGCTTTGCTATCTGAAATATAACTTTCCTTTTATTGCCTAATATGAATTCTGAGACTGGAATCTGGAGTACAACGCTGCAACCTAGAATATACTTTGCTATATGGATATTTACATTCTGTTTCCCCTTCCAGTAAAATGAAACTAATGTTGTGACAGCTTGCTTGTATGATTTTTTTCATCCTGAATGTTCAGTCTATTATACATACTTCACTTATTAGTTTCTTTTGTGTTTTTTAGCTTCCAGTGTTCCAGAGAAACCTTATGATATTATAGCCCAACTATTATCACACAGAGGAGATTTATAAAGCGCTTTAACTGCACTAGGTGACCTCTTCAATCTGCGTATCACATATTGCACCATATGGTAGCCCTTGCTGCACAAAGCTCTGACTATGTGAGCGTGTCTAATAAAAAAAGATACCGATCATTGAAACTAGACATTCATGTACCTGCTTTGAATAAATTTGAAGATCTCGACCTGCCATCATGTCATGGGAAGCTCTCCACTGGAGAACATTTGTTTGATGCTCAGCCTGAGCTATTTTAGGAGAAAACTCGGTCAGGTTTGCATTCCATTTCATACACCATCGACACATCCACTATATCTATGTAGTAGTCATCATCCCAATGAGATACATAAAACTTATTTCCCTGTCGGCTTTTCGGACGTTGTGTTAGGGACCGACGAGGTCCGCGGGGACGACGGCGGCGTAGTAGGGATGGAGAGGACATCGGAGACGGACGGCGCGGCGACGGCCAGGTGAGCGAAGGAAGGCGAGTGGAGGGGGTGACGCGATCGCTCGCCGGGCTTGCGCAAGCCAGGCCCCAGAAAAACGTCTACCCCCTCCGTTTTCTTGGGGCCCGGCTAAAGGGTGGTTGGTGGTCCGGCCCGGCCCGGCTAACAGGCTCGCGAAGAGCAACCAAACACCCAAATTTGACCCCGGCCCGGCCATGGCCAGCCCAAGCCGGGCAACCAAGGAACACGCCGCACTCGCCGGCGAGCTCCCCTTGCTCAAATGGCCCACTTTGGCAATTATTAATGCTTAAAATCACTAGGTGTGTTGGATCTTGAATGGAGGCACCGGATCAAAGGAAAGTTACAACCTCGAGGTTATGGAGCAAAGTTACCGAATCCAGATCCACCGGGGACCCTTTTTTTTAAATTTCCATTTGCAGCGGGCGCTCGCCCGATCAAGGCGCGCCTGCTCCTCGGCGCCGTGGGAGGACGAGTCACTTGTTGACGCGAAAACTAGGGTTCCACGCCAAGCACACCGGGAGGCCTTGGATGCCCAACGAAGGTTGCAAATCAACCTAGTAGCAAATAACACCGCAGGCGTGATCGACCACTAACGATAAAGAGATCGTTAGGGGACGATGTAGAGCTCGGTGACGGCTAGAAGAATCTCCAAACGCACCTCCGGGAAGACCCGTCGGGAGGACGCACGTGAGGGATGCCCTAGGACCAGCAAGGCCGCCTAGAACGCCGACGAAATTCGCCGCCGGACAGCAGGGTAGAGAGGATGTTGACCTACAAGCAAGACGGTAGTAGATGTGTTTGTCGATTGAATGTAGATGGGATCAAATCGGCCATGAACCTCTTTATTGTATAGAGGAGGGTGGTCTTATCCTTTTAGGAAATCGTCCTTGGACGTTTCCAATCTCCAAAACCGACCCAAACACAATTAGGAAAGAGATCGGGTCGGCCGGACGCTTCCGGTCACCACCGGGTCAATTCCAGAGAGCTGGAATCGTGCCGCGAGCGCGACCGGACGGACGTAGGACCGGACGCGCTAGAAGCGGCCGGGCGATGTCGGTGCCGGCTTCCGGCCGTTCGAAAGTTACGAAGCGCACCTTTCTTGACCGGACGCCACGGTGGTTGACCGGACACTCCGCCGCCGCCGGCGTCCGGTCACTTCGAGAAGCCCGACGCATGGAGGCCGGCCGGCCAGCCGCGGGCTGACCTTCGGCAGCGATTTGGAGGCCGGCGGCCGCCGGCCGCGTGGAGGAGGATGATGAAGGCCGCCCAGCGCCCGCCGGCGAGGTGTTGACCTCGTGGCGTAGATGCACCGATGCGGGGAGATGTACGGATGCCAAGGTAGGCGGTGGAGCCCGGTTCCTGCACCGGATGTCCGGGCGTGGTAGCGTGGAGGTTGTGGATCTCCCAGCTCCTCCGCAGCCGCGCCCACCTAGCTGTTCTGCTCGAGTCCGCGCCGTGACATCCTTCCATTCCTCTGTATTCCTCTCTAAATCCATGGCAGCTAGCCCAGCCACTTCTGCAGACTCTCCAACTTAATGTTTGTCACTAACCTATTGGCTCCATTTGTGTTGACACATGCATGCTTGTGGATTTGTTGTGAGCGAGGACTTGTTTTGATTCAACATCTTTAGCCTGTTGATTTGTTTGTGGCCTCTGTTCTATTCATTCATTAGGTTCGGTTCGTGGTCTAGCGGCCGTCCTGGATCTCCCAACAGTGTGGTACTCGCAGCATTGAGTATGATGCATTCATCGATTAGTCTCATGTATAAGTATCCTCTGCTGGAACCATTGATTTGCTTTATTCACTGCCATTTCTGTACCATTTGTGCTCATGTTGTTGGATATAATCTAGATATATTGTCTCCAGTAAATCTGTCTAGTGTAATTTGTCCAGGGTTTGTGTTCCCCCAAAATAGTAATCGCATGGATATGCACTTATTTTTGTGCAATTCCATTTTTCTTAGATTTCCCAAGTATAGACTGCATGAAAAATGACCAAATAAGATGGTTTGATAAATATGCATGGCTTCTTGCACCTCTGAATATTATTGGTTTGTGCTATTGTGCGTGTAGCATGCTTTCTAAGATACCATAGTTCTAGTTTATGCAAGTGATATGCCTGGTGACATTTGGTGTATTTGTGGCAATCCTAGCTACTCATCAACTTGGGCATGTTTCTGCAGGTGTTATTGGTTATTTTGAATGTATTCTTGCTAACGTTGGTGTAGATACTGCTGTTGAGTGAATTGATTATTGTTCTTTGTTTGGCCTTTTCTTATGTGACTTGTTTGGCTTTAATTAGTGGTTCTCTTCTTGATCTTTGCAGTAGGATTTTACTGCTACCTCTGTTTATCATTATGTAAGGAGCAAAGTAATCTAAGTTAACTTGCATCTTACAGTACCTACCCTATCTGGAGTTAACCTGTATCTGTAGTGCTTAGGTTCATGCAAATTCAAGACGTAACTTTAGTCTCGGATAGCAGGAAAACGTTTGGTTTTAATATGGAGGGGGTGGGGTTGGGGGGGGGGGGTGAGTAGATGATTAGATATAGCTACCTTTTGGTCCCCTGATGATACTTTGCTATGCTGCCTATATGATGAACTTTGACACCCTTTTCTTGATCAATAATGCAACATTTCTGATCTAGTTATCCGTTGATAATTTAACTGTTAATAAGAGGACCCGTTGGTTTGCTTACTGTTGTGGTTTAGAGCATCTACTTAGTAGTTGTTATGACTGGCCTCCCCTACAAGCGCCGGCATAAGCCCACCAGTGGCTAGGAGAGGCGCACCAGCAAGGAGGAGGCGCCGGCATTAGATGGGCTAAGGCCCAACTTATCTTTATAATTTCCTATTATTAGTAATTGAGAGAGACTATATATTGTAAACACTTGGTATTATGGAAAATTAAGCCGATTGCAACCTAATTGTTGCCGGCTTCCCTTGGGAGGCCGACTCCCCAATCCAGCCGCCTCCTGTCTCCTCCCCTCGCAGCAAGCACGGCGCCCCAGTGCCGTGTTCATCCCCATCCTCTGGCCAGGCATCCATACAGGTTGAGAGAAGTTCATGGTAGGCTCAGGAATCCTATCAGTAGTACTGCTAACTAATTTTATATTAGAATTCTTTGTCTAGCAGTTATCTATTGCCATAGTTTTCTATTAGAATTTTTGGTCTAACAGTACCTCTAGATCTCAAAGTGCCATTCTTATTTCAGACCATAAACTAAATTTGTTTTTGCAATTCTTAGCAACTAATACACATATACCAGGTTCTTTTTCTATGACACCCAAAAAAATATTTGCCCCTGCACTTACTTGGTTTCAATAATGTAGTTCTTCTTTTGTAGTGAACCATGCCCAATGACGAGTCCATGTCTGAGGTCTGAGCATGATTCTGTCAGTGATTAAAAAATAATAAAGAATTTATAGTTTTCAATATGTGATGATAATAAATTTCTAGTTTTGATTTTTGAATAGAAGAAACATGATCATAATTCAAAAATAACCTCATTTGTCTACCTTTGACTACAGAAAACAATTGTGCATTGTATTTCCTACTTGTGTGCCTGCTTATGACTGTTGTCCCTGAATTTATTCTATCGTGATCATTCACATGAAATATCCATTCCATGATTGCATTTAAGATATTTTTTTTTTTTTTTTCCTCAAAACGAATTAACGCTGTAGTGAGATTTCTGGAGTGTGGTTCTGCTATTTGGAACATTTCATTCTGTCCACTGATCATATCTGATGGTTTAGCCATTAGGTGTGTGTCAGTGAGAACTGAGAATCTCAAGCATATTTTACTGGTTTCTTTGATCAGGGGAGCCTCGCTAGCTAGCTATTTTGTGCAAACCAAATGTACTTGTGTGGCCTCTTGCATTCTTAGAGAAGTTACAGGTCAATCATTCGGCATGTTGCCAAGAAATTGTTAGCTTGCTTATTTGTCAGACAGAAAGGGTTGATTAATTGGTGTTCTTGTGTTTCTGCATTATTCCTTATGCTTGCTGTGCAGCAACTGCATGTGTTATTTTTTATTGTACTTCTGGGAAACACCAGGTAATATTTGTTTCTATCTGACTAGATTTGTTTTTACAAAAAAAAATGTGGCAGACACTAGGTATTTTTGTTTCTATCTGACTGTAGACCATTTTATTTTTTTTTTTTTTTAAGACACGCGAGCTAATAAGAAATCTTTAGGAATTTGCATCATTTTGTTATGGAATAACTACTACTTAGCTATCATTTGACTTCATCAGCTGTTCAACTGTGGAGAACCAATAGGTAGAGGAGCCACCAATCTCAAGATTTACTTGGACCATTGAGAATCTATCAAGAGTTAGCACGAATAAGCTCTACTCCAAAATTTTAGGCTAATGTTTGCCATTTTCCTCTGAATTAGTAAATCGGTCAATTTTTTTCTAAAAAAATGTTTTTAACCATTGATGGCACCCTTCTGACATATCATTGCTCGTCTACCCCTTCGTATTGACAAATCTAACATATAGTAATTCATCCCTGTATGAATTGCAAAATTTTATTATAGTTGCATCACATTTATGTATAATTGCAACTATCGTGCACTGCAATTATTTGTACTTCGCAATATAAAAAATGTTGCATTATTAATACATGCTCATTTTGCTTCACTTTGAAATAACTATAACTATGGCCCATATTGATCAGTGTGCATCAATGCTGAATTTAGCTAGTAAAGAGTTCCACTTTTTTTTTTTTTTTGAGACAAAGTAAAGAGTTCCACTTCATGCACAATAAGGTAGATGCTGAATTGAGTTCATTTTAATTGTACTTGTGGGACACACTAGGTCCTACTCCCTCCAAGTTGGTCAAGAATGTCATTTTAGACATCAACATGGTCTCAAAAACAATTTTGACCACCCTCTTGATGCAATAAAATATTTATGAAATATAATAAATATATACTTTTACTTAAACTACATTTCAAGATGAATCTACTTACATTGCTTTCATATTTTCAAACTCAACCAAAAAGAATTTGTTTATAGTAATAAGTTTAAAATGTTCGACTTACAAACTCTAAATGACATTCTTTACCAACACAGAGGGAGTATTGTATTTATCTGACTATAGAATACTGTCATTTTTGTATTGTACTTGTTGGAGACACTAGGTACTTTTGTTTATCTGGCTATAGATAATGTCTTTTTGTATTTTAATTGTATGACACACTAGCTAATAAGAAATCTTTAGGAATTTTTAAAGTGCAATTTTTTAATTGTATGACACACTAGCTAATAAGAAATCTTTAGGAATTTTTAAAGTGCAAATTTTTTTTAGTGTCATTGCAATTTGCTCACTATAGAACAGCCCAGCACAGGCTGCACAGCTCACATAGCCAGCCCAGCCCACAAAGATTCAGCCCACAAAAACAGACCCCAGCCCACAGAAACAACACAGAAACAAACAGACAGGCCATTGTGGAACGCGTCTCATTTTTGTGCGCCCGGTGCTGCCAGATCTACAGACCCGGTAGTACAATCCTAATATATCTGTCCTCTTTTTTTCATCCTAGCCGTTGGATTCAAAATCATCGGTACAATCCTAGTCTATACTACTAATAAAGCGAGAAAATTTCCGTTGTCTCCCCTATCTTTGGTCCCGCCTCCCCTCACATATCTGTCTGCGCGTGCCCGCCCTCGCTTTTCCTACTCCGACGCCAGTTCGCGTACGCGTCTTACACGAATCTGCGAGCATCGTATAGGAATTTGGGATTAATGAAGACCGGATACTACGTGTTATTACTATTTATTATAGATTCTAATAGGATATATAACCTTGATGTACATAGATCATTATGGATGATGGATGGTTAATGTAGCACGTGCATCTGTTTGGTTGTTAGATATTGTTTTAGACGTTTGAAAAATTATATTTTAAATATCACTTAGCAAATAAAACTATGATTTGATGGCTCAAACAGTTACTGCATAATTTTTCATAAAATGAACAACACACTGGTGCTTATCTCTACAACATAAAAAGAATGAAACTAAGACTTCTTTTTTTGGTACGACATTGGTTTTGGTACTTCCATCTGCCTCCTCATGCGACCCACGACCTTCCCTCCCTCCATCGTGCATGCGAATGCAAAGAAAAGGAAACTCGACTGACAAGAAGCGCATGAATTCTTTTCCTTTTCTACGACATCATGCCTCCCACCTTATGTCGATCCACCTTGCCGCAAGAGACGGAAGGAATTGATTTTCACATGGCAAGTAAATTGCATGCATGACAGAGAAGTAAATTGCATCCAGCGTAATAGATGAAAGAATTAATTCACACAACAATAAATGGAAGGATCACGCCACCAGCTACACTACCACTCAATTGCATCTCTACTACAACATAAAAAGAATAAAGAGGAGATATTTTTTTTGGGCGACATTCGCTTTAAATCTGTCCAACCGCCACCCTATGTGAACCCGAAGGGAGAAAAGGAAACGAATCATCCATATAACCAAATAAAGGAATGAATTAACCATGTAATAAAAAGAAAGAATTAACCATACAATAAAAGGAAGGGAAAGGAAACGAATTGTCCATGCTACCTCATAAAGGAAGGATTAACCACGCAGTAAAAGGAAAGAATTAACCACACAATAGAGGAAGGAATTAACCATGCACGTTGGTTGTTGCGATAAAAAATACTCCCTGCTCTTCCACCCGTAAATAGAAGGATAAAATCTAGGAGGAAAAAAAAAAAATCCCACAACGCCCATTCTCCTCTCGATCAAAGTTTTTTTTTTTTTTCCCCTTTTTAAGTTTTCGTGAGAGAGAAAATTAGAAAACTAAAAATAAAAAGATCCGCATGCACCCCTCCCCAAGCCCAAACGAATTTAGAAGGTGCGATCAATCACGCCCACCACACCAAGACACAAATTTGGGACGGTGCGATCCTCACCACCCATGAGAATTTGGAAGGTGCGATCAATCACGCCCTCCCAACTCGCACGTAAATTTGGAAGGTGCGATCCTCTCTACCCATGCGAATTTGGAAGGTTTAATAAATCACGCCCTTCTCACGCCCATGCGAATTTGGAAGGTGTGATTAATCACACCCTCCCCACCCGCACGCAATTTGGAAGGTGCGATCCTCTCCACCCATGTGAACTTGGAAGGTGCGATCAATCACGCCCTCCCCATGCCCATGTAAATTTGGAAGGTGCGATCAATCACGGCCTCCCTACCCGTGCGTAAATTTGGAAGGTGCGGTCTCTCCGCCCTCTTCACCCACACGCGCAAATTTGGAAGGTGCGGTCCCTCCTGGCCTCCCCACCCGCACCAATGGTCAAGTATGCATACACAGTGTCCTTGATAATATTTCTTAGGCGAATTAAGAAGAAGCACATAAAATTGAGTTTAAAAACCGGCGATATCCATGATTGATTGGGTTACTTTCACAAAACTTATTTAGATTAAATGTCACTTTAATATCATTGTTTAATTTTTTATAGTATTGTTATCTTATCATGCGATCCATATTTTTATATAAAATTTAGTTATCCCGTAGCAACGCACGGGCGTTTAACTAGTTTATATTTAACGTTAAAGTTAAAATGGTATTTTTAAAAAAATTATTATCTTTACTTTAATCATCAATGCCCTTACGCCTTTCTGCCCAATTACATCCTGTGTCCATGACATATCCCAACAGATGATGTGATCATTATAGAGAAATCTTCCAAAACATAAATCGTCTAGATAACTGCACAAGTATTATACTTCTAAATTTTTTAATCATTATAAAAAAATATACAAATATGTGTATATATAAAATTAGTATTACTATATGGTACCCGGTACCGAATTTATTCAGTCCCCGCGTCGGCAAGCAGCGAAACAGGCCACCCGCCGTCGGGCCTAAGGCTCACAGGCCCAGCCGACCCAACCGTGAGGTCCGAGCGCGTACCAGCTCCGCAGCTCCCCACCATCCCACGACCCACGATTCTTTTGCGGTTCCAATTTCTCACCCCGTCCGCTCTGATATTCGCTCGCCCCCTACCTTCCTACCACCGCTCCGTACCACCTCCCGCCGGGCGCCGGCGACGTCCCTCGAGTCTTCCGCATCCGGCGCTGCTTCTCTGCCTAACCACCGCTGGCTCTGCTCCTCTGCGCACCCAGAGCTGTCGCCACTCTTAATCCACCTACGTTGTCGCCGACGATCCATCTGCGCCGCTCCTCCACATACTTCCCCGTCGGCACCTCCCCGCCTCCACCTCCCAGCGATGTCAGAGTGAAGTCGACGGCTTCTCTGCTGTTTTCCCCTCCGACTCCACACCCAGGTTATCTTCATCGATATCCTATCCCGATCCGATTTTTCTTGGATTAGGATTGGCGGTATCCCGATCTGATCTATTTTGGATTATAGATTGTCGCTTCATTGTACAATTGCATATTCTTATTCTTGTTTTTCTTGTCGTTGGAGGTCACAGAAGCCGTAGGGTCATGCCGGCCTTGGTGTAACCCTGCTGCACTCCTTTTTGATGCATCGTATGCTGTTGGCACATATCTGAACGACGGCCACTGATGCTCACTGACCTACCTCACATGACGGACACGCACAAGCCGGCGACCAGGTGGCCCATGACCTACCTCTCCTGACAGATCTTGTAGCGTGTGTTGTTCCATCTCACGTTGCAAATGGTGCAGGTAACCCATGGCAGAGGGCAGATCCAGCAGGTCTGTGGTCTGGTTGCAGCAGTGAAAGCTTGGCAGCGCGAAGTTCCTCTCCTATCCTGGTTTGATCCTTCCAATGAACTCCCCATTGAATACCAATCTGGAAGGTGCCCATTAACCCCAACATATCTGAATCCCATACATTTTGTCATATTTTGCTCATAGATCTGATGATTTTCGTTCAGGTGCAGGAAAGAACTGACAAGCAGGAGCACAACTACGTCATCCTGGTGGCAATTAGAACGGACACACCAAATATGTATGATCAATCGTTTTTCTCAGTGATCTCTATTTATTTTTCGTATCGATGCAAGGTGTTGTGAGCAAAAGATATCTAATTAGAATATTTCACTATTAGTTCAATAATAATTAATTGATCTCTTTCTATTAGAATATTTTGTAAATTATTAAATGATCTGTGGCAATGCCGACCAGCTCCATGTTACTTATGAGATTTCATAATTATGTGTTTTTCACTAAAAAGGTATGTGTTACGCCCCATTCTCTCGCTAACGACGGCGCCTGCTGCTCCCTCCCCCGTTGGCTGTGCATCCTGCAACTCCCGCCACTCACCGATGACAGATGAGGCGGCCTCGACTTGCCGTAAGTCTCTTATTGCCTCAGCTTTCTTTTTTATTATTACATTGTGATATCTTGATCTCTAACCATGGGATATTTATTTTCATATGAATTTTTAGTCAGATTGAATCTCAATTTTCCTTGTGATTTCTCTCTGGTAGTGGTAATATTTTGCAGCACTCTACATCTAGTAGTAGTAATTTCTGTTGTTTATAAATGCAATTCCCAATATTTTCTTTTTGACTGTAACCATTTTACTATCACAATTGCTAATTTCTTTGATGCTACAAATCAAACCAGGTTGTGTGGGAATGCATTTGGGTTTGACCCTCCCGGCTGCAACGGCGGCAGCCTTGCCCTTACCTGCTGCGACAGCAGTTTTCTCCTTCAAGGGCAGTGGAAAAACATGGAGGCATGACCAGAGGAATCGACTGCGGCATCTTGTTACTGGTGGCTATATGCAGAGTCATGATAGGAAGTACACGTGCGTTGTTGATGAGCAGCAAGAGGTGGGTTTATCATACATGGCATTGTTGCTGCTATCCCGGACTGAATTTTTTAATTCTTTATCACTCTTGACATTTGTACTGTTAATTTGCTTTTATTTATTATAAGATAGTGATTTACAAAATTTAAAACATTGATTTACTACAGTTCAGCTTGTAATGATCGTGCTTTTTTAAATATGTATCATCTTTAAATCTGCAGGTCTTATATATACATTCTAAGATCGCTTGTAGTTTAGAAAACTCTGCTTTTCCATATTTATTTGCTGAGATCTAATCGTATTTAGAAAGTTTAGGAAATTTATCATCACTGACCTAGAGTTAAGTCATATTGATTGAAGATCCAGCTATCTAATCATCCAATGTGTCAAAATCCTCATTTATTCAGCTCACGTGTTTTTAATCTGTTAATTGAATTGACTCTTGTCATGGTTTGCTTTTTTTTTTTTTTTAGTGATGGAGCTGATGCTATGATCACTCAGGTGATCAATAAGAAGGGGTGGTCAGTTGAGACAGACCTGTCCATGTCTCTGTGCTCCCGGTAATGTCTTCCTGTTGTGTTGCCCTCAGTTAACTCTGCCTTCCTCTGTGCCACAGCAGGCTTTGATTTTTTCTTCCTGTTTCGACTGTGCTATGCTGGTTTTCATTATTTATGGGAGGAATCAAATTAGATAGATTGATTATGTGCTAGTGTTTGTGAGTCGGTATGATGGGGAGACACATAGGACATCCTATTTTTCCTTTTGTTCCAACCAATGAACTAATAATACATATCATTGTATCTTCCTGGAAAACACACGTGAAGACTATTGTAATAGTTTCTATCCTTAAGTTAATTACCAACAATGATTATGTACTAAAATAATTTAGCTCTTAATCTTTGTTCCCCTCGTGGCTGACTATTTTAAGGAAGTTTTAGCTTTAGGGTAGCCATTACTGGTGATTTACGATGACATAATTTAACATGTGCATACCATCTCATTATAGCACGTTGTAATTATTAGGATCATGAGTTATTAAGATTTAATATGTTTATTGAGGTAAAAATATGTTTGAGAATCGTTGGAGTTAATTACTGCTATAGTCGGTTTACTTATTTCCTTCATTACTTTCATAATTTGGTTGCTCTTACTTTGAACCACTGTAAGGTAAAGTTCTTACTTACGGTTATTTAAATATGTGCATGAGCAATTTTATAGAGAATGGCTAGAGAACTCATAGTGAATAGTGCCATCAGTAACTAGACACTATTGCCAATGCTATGGAGAAATGAGATCGATCTGGTCCATCAGTAACTAGTCAGATTTTTGTTTTGCCTCATCTATCACAACATAAAAATCTGCCTTCCAAATATAATAAATAAAACAGCATGTTCAAGCCATCAGATGGGATTAGAAGGCATGTTTTCTAATGAACTGTCTTGTTGTGTGCCAAGTGGGGTTACTAACAGTGATAATTGCAATTATGAATCCTGAATCATCATGTATAACACGTAGTTCTAGAAATTTGATGGCTTTGATTTTGCCTTGTTAAGACAACCTGCACGCTCTTATTAGTAATTGCCTTATTCTGTTTTTCATTGGCATAAGTACAGACAAATCCTGGAGGCAATGTAGTATAAGATTGTGTATTGGTCTCTTGGTCTTGCATAGACATACTTGATCTTGCATAGTAACAATATTCTTTCCGAAATTTTGCTGCTACCATTGTGAACATAGAAATACTTCATTCCAAAGTGGTTTGCTATTCCAACTTGTTAAATATGATAGAAGTAGTTCATGGGTTTAAGTATTGCTCAACTTATGGCTATTAAGTGTTCTGGTGATATGAAATACGACAAGTTATTATTATTTAATCGGTCTTCTCATCTTGTCTCTTCTGATTTCTTTACAGGTTTAGTGGGGGCCACATTGAGCTGGGCTACAGTTGTGTAGAGGAGCTAGGGAGGCTTTGAATGTTTAAGAACATATAATAGTAGTTCTCGCATGATCGTACTCTCGGTTTCCATGGAGAGTGTCGCATGTTACTAGCTTCACAGTCCATGTAGCCAGTTTTGGCATGTACAAATGATTCTGAATTTTTTTAGTCTTACGTATATGGAACAAAAATATCATAAAATTGATCATAAAAAATAATTTGGAAAAGTAGGCATGATCCATCTACATTTCTGCCTTTGGATTGATTATTTTTTGTCTTCATGGATATCTTAACATATTCCAACGGAATCAACGTTTTATTAAATTCAAATGTAATCTAGTGTGCTTAATTTCCTGAATATCTTGCAACAATTTTGTGCTGGCAAAATTCCATCCATCTATTTATTAGAAATTTGTGACGATCAAATGGGAAGTCATTTTTCAATATAAAAAAACGTTGGACGCACAATTTGCTGCAACTATAAAAAATCACGGACATAAACAAGCTACATGGAAACATCACGGATGTTAAAAACTAACAAAAAAAATCAGGTCACAGCTGTAAAAGAGACTGGCCTCAAATCCGGAAGTAAACGATGCACGGAAGGAAATCCTTAGAATGTCAAAAAAAAAAAAAAAAAAAAAAAAAAAAAACACCGCCAAGCAAACTCCACTCACGAAATGGGCCAGGGCCTTCTCAGCCTCGTGCAAAAAGCAAAAAAAGAAAGAAGGGGTCGGGATCCGCTCGGAAGGCAGCGCATCAATCGGGAGCCAGCGCGCGCGCATGTTGTTTGGACTGGGGTCTGAATGGCATTTGGACCCCGGGGTCCAAATAGTGCTGCCGTATATAAAATATGTTATATGAAGAAGCTAAAGGGCACCCAACAGAGGGGCTTTTCCTCGTCTGGTCCTCAAAACACAGCGTGCTTTATTTTTCCTGGATTCCTCTTTTATTTTTGGCAGCAAAATCACACGGAAACGATTTTATCCACCATGGTGATCTCGGGCTGTGGTCCCATTTGGGACCAACCAACCAACCGGAGCAACAAACCAAAGCTGGCTCAACCTAAAATACTACTACTCCCTCGGTTTCTAAATTACAAAGCGTATTTCTATTTTAGTAGGACAATGTTTTAGCTGACAGTTACTCTATGCATGCATATTTTTTAATAAAAATTGATGGCGATAGATTTCTGTTACAATATACTAGTCAAGTACTTGCATAAGATTGTGATGATAATTTGATGCACATGAATGACATTAATCCAGCGATCCTCGGTAACGTTTTGTTCTAATCAAAGGAAATGCGTCTCGGAATTTCCAAGGATTGAGTAATATGTCACACCACAAACTTCGTGATTCGATTTTGGCTAAACCCAACAAAAATAAAGGCACTCCTTATGTTTACTATTTTGAACCTTTTTCCTATTGTCAGCAGGGTGAGGCTAAAGATCGAAAGACCTGAGTGCACACTTCAATATACAATAAGTAAAAGTCAAACGGCATACAATGATGAAGCAGTGCTGCTTACCAAAATGGAGAATCTGGTTGCTCAGTGATGTAAATGCAAAATATATAACCAACAACAGAATTGCATACTCTCCACATCAGCAAAATACTCCATTATAACCTTGAGTCCTCCATGGCCCATAAAGAACATTAATTAGTTCAATATTCTTTATCTAAAATTGAGGAAATAAATGAATTCCATTAATTGGAATGAAAATGTGAAAGTAGTATGTTACCTTCTGGAATTTGAGTCGCCCAATTCTTTGAAATGCCGCACTACAACATCATATGTAACCTTTCATTTTGTGTTTCTCCACAAAGCAAATAAGATTATTGCTCATGTAATCGTCGCCCATATGATTGTGCAAATATGTCTTCACAATTTTCATGGCTGATGAAAGCAATATAAGTACTAGCTTCAAAAGCCGATAAATCAAGTGTAGGTCAGATATTTCCTTTTTCTCTGCCGTCTTTTTGGGAAAGTTCAGCAATAGTTTGCAAATTGGCAAATCTCTATCATCTTGTCGCATATTAGCAATAGAAAGGCAAAGTTCACTTTGAAGGTCCCTCAACTCCACGGAGTCAAAGTCACTATGATATAATTTAGCTAGGTTTACCAAACTCTCGACATTGAAATCATGAACGAATCTCTTAGATTAAACGCAACCGAACAAACAAGCATTTGAGAGGTAGTCTTGTTGAAGCGACTATCAAGCTCTTGCAGTAGCCAATCAAGAACTGCCTTAACAGAATCAAATTGGAAATGATGCTTGTTGGTAATTCCATTTTTTCCTTTTTCTTAATTGGATTTATGTAAACCTCATGCATTTCCATCTTCGAAATATCATGCTGATCACAAAATGCATACGCTTCACTAAGTATCTTTTTCCCAATCATCTCTTCTCATGTTTTCCAAATGGCTTCTAGTAGAGCTTTCTGTTGCAGTGCTACTCACAAGTGTTTGTGATTGCTAAAATAGTCAACATGAGATGCAAATAGAACACAAATTCAAAAGACTCGAAGTACATGAGAATAGCCCTTGCTTTTCCATCTTTGTTTTCATTTCCCACAAATTCTAGCATTTTAACCATTGTTGGGAATAAGTTTACTAGACTTCTAAGAATTTATAATGAGAACTCCAACGTGTATCTCCGGTCTTTGAAGACATTGCTCTTGATTTAGACCTGTCCCAGTTTTAGGTAACCCACAACCTAAGGCCTTACTTCTTTGAGATCGATATTCGAATCATGTCCCATGTGTTTGAAGATTCACTCACTACATTCAACAAAATGTAGAAATCTTGCTAAAAAAAAATCCAGCAATTCCTGTATGCTGTCTAGCAACGGCTACAACCACTAACTGAAACTTATGAGAAAAGCAATACACATAATAATTAACTTACAGCCACATTATTATCTCCCTTTTGAAGCAAAGCTATCCTCAGCTTTGGATTAATTTTTCTTTACTTTCAAGTAGCAAACACCTCAGCCTTAAGAACAGTAACTAGATCGGTTTGAGCACATGATGAACTCCGTTGTGCACAAAAGAATAATTATTGGAATGACCACCATGAATAGAATCAAGATCAAACTGCCATGATCCGCACAACAATAAATGCCAAGCACTCATCGGCGCAACATCACAATCTATTGTATCCACATAACCTCGAATAGAAAATTTTACTCACACCTTATGAGTAATTTTCAGCATACCACTTTGATTCATCCACCGCATATAACACAATATTGGAAGCCTTTGTGTAGAGAAAGAAAAAACATGCACAACATCTGAACTAATACCATTAGTGGAAATCAATAATTAGCTTGCATACCTTATTACCTTATCATGGATTTTGCATTTGGATTGAAATACATTGGACCGCTCATGCCCTTTCACATCAATAGTAGTACCACCACTATGTACTTCCCGTCCCATCATAGATAACCCATCCCATACAACATCAGTATCATCAATTTTAATGTCATGCTAAAGAAAACTCTGCACTCCCATGTACAAGTGTTGGTTCGGGCACTTCGCCTTCAGCAACAACTTAGAATCTTCTTTCTTCATTTTCTTAAAACTATCAACTGGCTTGATGGCTAGAGATTTTGTGCCACCATTAATAGCTACCTTGTTCCATGACTTAAGTGGAGGAGCAAATAGGTGTTGTAGCAGAATCTTCATAGCACTCCATGTCCAACAACAGTCATATTTTTCAAAGCCACCATAGTAAAACATCTTCAGCAAATGTCCCTTCTGCATAATATATTTTATATTTTTACAGCTGATTCGAATCCACTAATTCGAAAAATTCCTCTATATCATCTTCCCAATCATAGTATTCACTGGGACATGTTGTTAGAGATAGCTTTGGCATAAATTCCATTTCCTCGAGCAAATAAAGTTCCGTCGTAATAAAGAAGCCAAAAGAGATCCAAATGTACTTGAGCAACCCAGGAAGCTAATACCAGCGGATAAGGATGTGCCTCGATGTCCACATATTTTGTCCCGATCTTTCAATCTTTCACGGTACTGAACCACCTCAAGCTATATATGTTGGATCTCAAATAATATCCAAGCGCGTCATCTAGAAAATAGTGTTGCCTTTTCAGTGATTGAAAGATAAATACAACGCAAGGTATATGTGTATGTGCTTTGCGGCAGACGAGCGATTCTCTCCAAATAGCAGATGCAATAGCTGGGTATATATTGAAATTATGGGGCAGCAGCAACTCAATCTAATAGAATTAAGAACTGGGCAAGATTAATCTGAATGACACAGGATCTCGATCGAAGCAAAATTCAACACACAGTTCTCCACGACAGTTAATTGATATAAACTAGATAGCAGGTCATCCACACAAGGACAGCATCAAACTCTAGATAAATTTCTTCCACCGGTGACCGTGATGAACCACAATCGAAGAAGAGATCTCGATGAGATCTGATCATCAGCCCCCAAGTGAGATTCCGATGACACGTGTCTTCACAAACCTCAATTGATCGGCTCATGTCACTAGGAGGTTGGCAGTGCCACCCCCTCTTGCACGGAAGGAAAAACCCTTGACGAAAGAGTCAACGACGATGATAGCGCCCGGACGTCTGGACACACGCCCGCTTCCGACGCCACACCGCTCGGGCCCTTGCTCGCACCTTCGGCCCCACTCAGCCAACCGCCGGGCCCCCAAGGCCGCTTGCCTCGGCCTCCCCCTCCGCCGGTGTCACTCCCTGCCTCCGGTGTCCACGCCCCCACGGCTCCCGGCCGGCGCCCCTCGACTCTAGCGCCCTAGCTCCAAAGATCGCTACCCCCTCCTCTAGCATCCCCGGTCCGGTCACAACCCGCCACCGGTCCTGTGCTCCTCCACCCCAAGTCCTCGCCCTAGCCCCCGATCCGCGAACCACTTAAGACGCCTGCTTCGGCAGAGAGCCGGCCCCCGGTCTCCACCACCACCCCCAACTATGTTCCCCGACACGACCCGGACGCCCGTCCCGCCAGATACGCCCGGTGTCCAAGACAGCATGTTGTCTGTCCGACAAAGCTCCTCGCCGACTCCTTCTCCCCCGCCCCCATCCTTCCACCCGATCGCGACAAAGAACAAATATTTAGCCACTAGTGTGAGAACACCCTCCATCTACTTTTGAAACATAAGATGCAACAATTGAAACATACATCTGAAGGCAGATGAGACACAAACACATGAAAACAGACATGGAACACACTTGAAAACCATTGCAACAATATGCAAACATCCAAAATTAAATGCATGCAACATAAGTGTGAACACATAGCAACATCCAGATAAGCACAATTACAATATGTGCCTAGAAACACAGATGAAACATATAAAAAAAAATACTTGAAACACTAAAGAAACATAGATGAAATGAGATGAAAATACCTAATGAAACAGATGAAAAAAATAATAGATGAAACAAATGAAAATTACCAAATGAAACGAGATGAAAAATACCATATGAAACAAATGAAAAATACCCCAGATGAAAAATAGACAAAACATATAAAAACCAGATTTAAAACAAATGAATAAACCAGATGAAAGAGATGAAAAATACCCTAGATGAAAAAGAAATGAACCAGATGAAAAACCAGATGAAACAGAGATGATAGGTCCTCTCGACCTATGTTTGCAACATGTGGAAAACAACGAGATCAACTTCGCCGGGATCGACTTTTGAAACATGGAACATCAGACAACAATAACATAAAACATCTAATTTACTTATGAAACAACCTAATAAATCATTTGTAATAGATAAAACAACTGAAAACATGCTCTTGAAACATACTATGGAGCCATTGTAACATGTGTAAAACACTGAGATCTACTTTTGAAACATCCGGATGAACACATTTGTAACATAAGTCTGAAAATCAATGAAACACTTAAAAAATGTGTTTCAAATATCCACCAAAAATTTAGTGCTCATACAGAGAGAGAAAAAGAAGATCAGCGAGAGAAAGACACCAAATTCATGGGATTAGAAGCGTTCTAGCTACACATACCTATGGGTGAGCCTAATCAGCGGTGCCACATCAGGCTACCCGAGAAAGGCATGCTGTAAGAGTCAGTGCAACAAGTGCGATCTGTTATCATTGACAAACCCGACCACACAATCTGAGACGCCGGAGGGAGTTGGATATAGCGCTGCCGGGGTGGGGTGGCAGTCAAGCGAGATGGGGTTGGCGCTGACGTGCCCGTCCAGCAGCACTTCCGCGTGGCCGTCCACCGGCGGCTCCAGGACGCAGTCAACTCCGCCTCCGAGAACGGCGGGCGCAAGGCCGCTAACGGCCAGCCACACATAGCCAGTTGGCCACGGCATGAAACCAACCGCGAGGCTGTGCTGCTGCTGGGGCCTCCCGTCCAGCAGGAGCTACGCCACTCCAGAGGTGCTCGGCCACCATGACGGAGCGCCTGAACTTTGCAGCGCGTCCGACGCCCGATAATAAACAATTACCGAAGAGTCAAGGAAATACTCAGTCTGACTCGTACAGTACAAGGGACGATGCCCTGACGTATAGGCATGCAGGCCCTGGTGGACTTGGACCCAGAACAAGTCCTACTAAAAACGCGACCACTATAATAACTAAATAATGTAACCACAAAACAGAAGACCTAGGTGGTATATATGGATTTATGGAATACATGTAGCAGCCAACAAGCAACAAACACCATGCAAGGAAATAATATAGAATAATCCGGCAAAGGATACTAATAAAATCAAGTTTGGTTAATCTCCACAGGAATGCTTCCAACGTGAATAATAAACCTTCTATAGTGCATATCTTGGTTTAGGTGCAAATTAGTTCCAACCAAAATAATGTCAGTTTGATGATACTGCGTCCGTGCTAATTTAGTGTATACATTATTTCCATAACAGACGAAAGGGGACAGAACAAAATGTAAGGGTAAGTCAACAAAGAGAGGAGTTCCATTGCCGTATCAATGGCGGAAGCAAAGCAAAGGGCGCCAAACGAGATTTCAAAGCAGGGGAAGCAGAGTTCCTGACAGGAGGGACCGACGGGTCGGCGACCATGGTTTCGTCAGAAACCAAAGGTCCAAATTATCCCTGGATTGCTACGCAGGGCTCCGCTCGATCTCACTACTGACAATCAGATTGAGGGCAATCTTGACATTGTTCAAGAACGATCTCATCCTAGCCCAATTCAACCGAATCCCGATCCTCTTCCACATCTGAACCCTAATCTTGCCTCACCGCCGCCACCACTTTCCCCAAATTGACAGAAAAACATTGCCAGATTCGTGGGTCATCTGTGGAAATCACCCACCAAGTCTTTTGTCTCAGCAGTGAAGGTTGACCTTGCTCCCGTGATTAAGGTGATGAATCGGGGAGGCAGAGGTGGCTATGGATGGGGTGGTGATGGGGGTCGTCGCCGCGATGGTGGCCGCTGGGGTGATGGTGGACGGTGGGGGCTACCAGGTCGCTGGAATGGTGGAGGAGGCTAGGGTAGAGGTGGAGGCGGTAGCGGACGCGGATGGAGAAAGAGCAACACATGGGATAGGAAAGAACATCCCAATGAAGAAAGCAAGATGAAATCAGCAGAGGCGTCAGGCTCTAATCAGAACAGAACTGAGAAGGTTGATGAACCAGAAGCCAACCGCATCAAAGCAAATGAGAACTGGGAAAGAGCAGTTGAAGGATCCAAGTCAAAGGAAGGTGAAGAAATTCCAGATCAGTGCAGCCAACCTAGCGCTAATGTTGGTAAGGAACCCAAACCTCTAATTGATCCGACTGGTGCTGGAAAGAGTGGAAATCCTGTGAAAATTGCATGTGAAAACTGTGGTCTAACTAATCATGAGACAAAAGACTGTAGGAAGATCAGGTGTGAGTTATGTGGTTATCTCAATCATAGTGCATACAACTGTAGAGCTTGTATTCCTTGGAACTTTGGGCTAGAATTATGTGCTGCACAAGTAGAAGATCAAAGTTTCTTTTATATAGAGGAGAATATTGATCCAAGCATGGCCAAGCAGAGAGAGTGCATTGAGCTGGTGAAACTTGTTTCTTTCCCTAAAAATTTATTCCCTAAATAACTACTACTCAATGACGAATTTTAGACATGTCCGCCTCGCTTTCCTCTTCCCCTCCCTTGCGAAGCAGCTGCCGCCACTCTCCTCTTCAAAACCCAACCCGCCCTGCAGTCGCTTCCTTTTCCCCGCAAATTCCTTTTTGCGTTTGGACAAAAAGTTTTTCCGTCATCCCAGATGGTCTCACTAATGTGGTACACCGATAATACCTATGTAGGGGGTACAAAGTGTTGAATATGTTTCAAATTCAGTTGTGCATCATTATTATTAGGCGGTCCACTTCTGATGGAGCGAAGCGGAGGCCCGTCACCGGAGGGCTTGGGCTAGAGCGATTCTTGGTACGGTACATATACCCTTCTAGGGTTTCCACTCAGAGTACCGATTCATTTATTCTCTAAATCACTATTACTTTATTTATCTAAATAAGATCAGGGTTTAGGGGTTTAGGGTTTGGCGCTGGATTGGAACTGCAGACCAACCACCAGAAATGGCGAGAGGGAGAGATTAGTTTCTTTTTTAAAAAAAGAGTTATTTGACAAGTAAAAAAAAACAATATTTGAAGCGCAAATCTAAATCTTTTTCCAAGCCAAACAAGTTTTGAAAAGCCTTTTGAACATTTTGCTAAACTAAAAGTTAATGACGAATGTCATGGGAAAGGCCACATCTAGACAAGTTGAGCAATAAATGAGCTATCTGGAGAGCTCTCTACAATGGAGTTGGAATGCTAGATATATTGAAGAGAACAAATATGTCATGAGATTTCCATGTGCACACTCTCTGAAGGAATGGGGCAAGATCAGAGCTATTGTAATGAAAGATGTTGATGCTTATATGAAGATTGGACCATGGAATGCCAGTATGGGAGCTCAAGGTAGTCTACAACTTTCCTGGTTTAGAGTGGGAGGTATCCCAGCTGATTAGAGATCATTGAGAACTATTGCTAGAGTTGGTGGTTTGGTAGGGAAGCTTTGGGAGTTTGATGAAGCTACCAGATACAAAGCTGAGTATGTGAGAATTAATTGCTTGCAAAGACATTCACAAAGTTCCAAGCAATGCAGAAGCTTATCTAGGTCTACACAGACATTTTTTTCCTTTTGAAAGAGAGGAACAAGAAGAATTGAGGGGAAAATCTCTGACTAGTGGTGTTTCAGTGGGTGATAAAGGCCCTCCAAGCAAGAAGTTCAGGCTAGAGGACCCAATCTCAAGCAAGGCACAAATGGGTAGTGCAAGTAAAAGTGGTGAGAATCTTATCACTATGGGGTCAAGTCAGGGGAAACATAATCAGGTGGATCAATACTCCAAGGGGGAAGAAGTCATGAAAAAACAGTATGAAAAAGTAAATGCTGATACTGTGAATAAGAAGTTTGTCACTAAGTTAAACTCAAATACCAACTTGAAGGCAGGATCCCAAAGTGCCTCTGAAATTACCAAGGAGTCTACTGCTTTGGTGATTTCTGAAAAACAAGATATTGACAGGGTACAATGTGCAAGTACTAATCTGGTTATTGAATTGACTGAAGCAAGAGTTGACATACCTGAGCACTATTATGAAACTGATGAAGGTAGTGATTCTTTCTGTGAAAGACTTAAGGAAATTGGAGTGCTTAAGGAACAGGGAAAAGATGATAAAGATGAGGCTGAAGAGAATTCTCACCAAGTCTGGAAGGTGGTGGAAAACATGAGTGATTTGGCTTTTAGTGCATGCTAACATCAAGAGTCAAGCAGTTACACAGGAAGCATATGATACTGCTATGATACATAGCTCTCAAGAAAGTGTGATCACTGAAGCCAACAAGCAAGATGAAATGCTAATCAACAAGGAAAATGATGGTTCTGCTATGGTTTTGGGAAGTCAAGCCTCACCTGTCAATAAGGACAAGCAAAAAGCAACTGATTCATATCAAACTGAAGACCTAGAGCTAGATGGACAAGGAGAAAGAAGGAGTGAAAGATTGAAAAAGGACCTTCTGAAGACCACACAAGAGAAAAATGAAGAAATGGCTAAGAAAAGAAGCCTAGAAGGTAACTCAAAAAACCAAGTCTTATTACTTATATGAATAAGACTGTTTTGCATGATTTTGCTAAGAATGTGGGTGTTTCTATTCCTGATGATGATTTTGCTACTTTCAATATTATCAAAGATATGGAAGCTGTTAGGAATAACTTATACATTAAAAAAATTAAAAACAAAAATGATGCAAGTGCAGTTGAGATTGTTGAATTTGATCCAAATAGTGTTGCATTTACTGATGACAATGAAAGCATGGGAAGTAATGTTGAAAAAGATTTGGCAATTTATCAGAAAAGAGCCAGGAAAAAATATATCCGGCAAAAAGAAAGTTAAGCTCTCCCCAAGTGAGAAAAAGCAGGATCCAGAATTACCAGACTGCATTGATCCCAAGAGCATTAAGTCTCTTGTGGACATGAAAAAAAGGAAAAAAAAAAACAAAAAAAAAATGATAAGTGGCTTGATTTGGAATTGTAGAGGTATCAGAAAAAAAGGGTGTCTCTACTTTCTTGAAAGACCTGATATATGAATATAAATTTCAGTTTATTGGCTTATAGGAAACCATAATTGAGGATTGTTTTGATGCTATTTTAAGATCATTTGATTACAATCAGGAATATTTGTGGATGTGGAATGCATCTAAAGGAAAATCTAGGGTAATTTTAGTTGGTATCTTACTGGAAATATTTGACACAGGATCCTTTAAACAGGGTGATTACATTATACAAATGAATCTATGGGACAAACTCATTAAAAGAAAGTGCAATTTGATGATTGTTTATGGTGCTGCTCAAGAAGAGAATAAAATGGAGTTTTTAGCTGAATTATCCAACTTTTGTGCTAATTCTAGTGAACCTTATTTGATTGGTGGGGATTTCAATATAATAAGATATTCATATGAAAGAAGTTTTTGACTGGTGTTCATATATGTACTCCTATTTTTAATACCCTGATTCATTTCTATGAATTAAGAGAATTGTTGATGTCTGTAGGTTTATTTACTTGGACAAATAACCAAGATCCTCCAACATTGGAAAAAAAAAAACTTGATAGAATTTTAATGACAAAAGAATGGTAAGACTTGTTTCCTCAAACTGTGGTCAAAAATTGCCTAGAGAAATCTCAAATCATAGCCCATTGATTCTCTTTTCTGGTACTAGAAGCAGTCTACCACATATTCAATTCTCTTTTTGATTTGAATTGGCTGAAAAATCTAGATTTTATGTAAAAGTTGAGGAAATTTGAAATAAACCTTGTGGAGCCAAGTCTGTGATGGATAAGATACACCAAAAATTAAGTTTATAAAACAATATTTTAAAGGATGGGGTTCAATTTACAATGAGAATGGAAAAAACAAAGAAAGGAGAGAACTTTCTAAGCTGGAAGAAATAGAAGAAAATGATGGTCTAAATAGATCACAAATAGATAGAAAAGTTTGGCTGTTACTAAAGAATTATAAAAGCCTGAAAAGGGAAGAAATTTATTGGCATGACAGAAGTCATGAAACATGGCTTCTCAAGGGGGGATAATAACACTGCTTTTTTCCACAAATGTGCTAGTGGAATAAAAAAAAAAAAAAAAATACCATCTTTTCTCTAGAGAAAATGAAGGTCTCACAATTGAAGGAGATGATAACCTACTAAAACATGCAATAGAATACTATACAGATTTATTTGGACCTCCAATGGAATATGATGTGAGTCTTGAGGATGTTTTTTGGGATGATATTCCAAAGGTAATTGAAGATGATAATGCATGCTTATGTATACCCTTCACTGAGATGGAAACTAAAGGAGCTTTTAGATCAAATGGAAACTAACAAAGCAACAGGACCAGACAAGATTCCTATTGAATTTTACCAACACTGTTGGAATATTATCAAAAAAGATATTCTACAACTGTTTGAGGAGTTTCACAGACACAAAATTGATATAAGCAGGTTAAATTATGTGATCATCACATTACTACCCAAAGTGATTGATGCCTCAAAATTCAGCAATATAGGCCCATTTATCTGTTAAACTATTTATATTAGCTTGTTACCAAAACTCTCACTATAAGGTTGGAAGCTGTAGTGGACAAATTGATCCACAATACTCAGACTGCTTTTATGAAAAGTAGAAACATCATATCTGGTATTGCCTGTTTACATGAAATTCTGCATGAGACTAAAAGAAGAAAAGAGATTGGAGTTGTCTTAAAACTAGATTTTTGAGAAAGCGTATGATAAGGTAAATTGGAAGCTTTAATTCACTTGCCTAGAAAGAAGAGGTTTCCATGACAAATGATGTCAATGGATTAAAGATGTTGTTTCAGGAGGGATAGTCAATGTTAAGATAAACAACAAAATTGGACCATACATTAAAAGTTTTAGACGGGTCAGACAGGGGGACCCTTTGTCCCCAATCTTATTCAATTTTGTTGCTGACTATTTGACTCGAATGGTACATAAGGCTCAGAACTCTAGTTTAATAGTTGGGCTCATAAGTCATATAATACCCAATGGGGTTGTTTTGTTACAATATGCAGGTGATACTATTGTATTTTTGAAACATGATCTACAAAATGCAGAGAATATGAAACTTATTTTATATCTATTTGAAATGTTGGCTGACTTAAAAATCAATTTTAACAAAAGTGAAGTCATCATGATTAATGACAATGAGGAATGGGGAGAAATATGCTAATATTTTTAACTACCAAGTGAGATTATTTCCGATTAGATAGCTTGGAGTGCCTGTAAGTCCTAGTAGATTGAAAGTTAGTGACCGGATACCCCTAGTGGAAAAAGGTGATAAGAAGCTGGATATTTGGAAAGGTGGTTTACTATCTATGGCTGGGAGAAATATTCTCATTAGTTCAAGTTTGAATAACACTATAATCTATCACATGTCATTATATATGTTTCCTAAAAACGACAACTGATAAATTGGATAAACAGAGAAGAACTTTCTTTTGGCAAGAGGGAAGCATGAAGAGGAAATATTACCTGATTAGGTGGGAAATTATTTGTAAAAGTAAAAAGAAAGGTGGCCTAGGAATTAAAGACTTGAGAAAAATGAATATAAGTATGTTTTGTAAGTGGTGGTGGAAATTTGAGAAGGAAAAATGGCCTGTGGCAAGAGATCATTAGATATAAATACTTACAGAACAAAAATATTCATACAGTTAAGCATAGGTTGGATGATTCACCAATGTGGACTGATTTACTCAAAGTTAGAGACATCTATTTACAAGGGAGAGGTGTGGTAATTGGAAGTGGAAATCTTACTAGATTCTGGAAAGACCCATGGTTATATGATATCCCTTTGAATAGATCTTGCCCAAACCTGTTTGAATTAGCTGATAACAAAAATCTGATTGTTAGTGATTTTAGGAATGGAATTACAATTACTTTTAGAAGATGGCTGGGTGGAATTTATAAAAACAACGGGATAATATTTTGGTTGATATTGCTTCGTTTCCTTTTACTGATTTGACTGATAAGTTTATCTGGAATATAGGGGCAAAGAAAATCTTCTCTATGAAATCTCTTTATGAAATGATGATTGTTTCTAATTTTGGTTTTGATAATAAGTTCATCTAGAAAAGTAAATGTCCAGAAAAATTAAGATTTTTTTATGGCTTCTGTCTAATGATGTTGTGTTAACAAAAGAAAAACCTGGTAAAAAGAAATTGGGAGGGTGATGAAAGCTGCATGTTTTGTGATGATTTTGAAACAGCTGACCGCCTATTTTTCCAGTGTCCTTTAGTAAGAGTTATTTGGTCTGTGATTGCCTCTAGTGTGGGTACAGACAATATCCCTTTAAATATGAGACAATATTGGAGTTGGTGTAAAAATGGTTGCCTAATGCCAGTCAATTTTATACTTTGGGTATCGGTGCTGTTTGTTGGGCAATTTGGAAATGTCGTAATAGAGCTATCTTTGATAAAAAGTTGGTTAAAAATCCTATTGAAATAATATGCCAAGCACATGCTTACATGATCTACTGGGCAGGCTTATATGTTGAGGAAGATAAGATGTGGTGGGAAGCCAGTGCAAATACTATGCTGAATATTGCAAAAGGAATTCTGGCGACATAGATTAACAGGGAGATCGACTATCTACTACCAGGAGATGCGAGAAGCTGAGGAACAGAAACATGAAGACTGCCAGTAAATCAACCAAGGAGGCATAGGTGGTTAAGAAGTTCAACTACATCTTGTAATAGGTCTTCTGTTTGAGTAGTCATCAGTTATCATCAGTTGGCCTGTGTGATACTTTAGGACTTGCGGGGTTTGTTTTGTCATGGTGTTGGGAAAAACTTGAAACTGTTGGGAAAACTTGAAACCGTCTTGTTGGTTTAGGCTCCAAGTTGAGCAGTTGATACTCTTGTTGCTGGCTTCCTGCCATGTCGTCTTTTGCTTTTCTGTAAAACTCTTGAAATGTTGTGTATTTCCGTTCTTGGTTAATGGAAATGAGTATCTCGGTTGGAAAAAAAAAAAAAAAAAGAGAGAACAAGAAACATACCAAGATGCTAATATGAGTACACACGCACCGGACGCCAGCGGTAAGAACCGAGCAGTTAATAATATCGCACGCCGCGCCTTAAACTAATTAGACGGAAGGGCGTTGCTGACATCACTCGTCGTGGTGCTTTTAAACTGATTTGACGAAATACTCGTAGTTGCGCTTTGAAGTTATCCTCTCTCCGCTCAAAAAAGAAAAAATCACAATTATGAGCGTGCTAGTCAAACTAGGTCATCTTTCACTAAGTTTATAGCAATAGATAGATCTGCTGGAAAGAAGGAGCAAGTTGTTTGGTCATAGATTTGGCGTGTGAGATGAGAGCAGAGAAAAATTCGAGTGCCGTATATATATATATATATAGGTGAAAGAAACGCTCGTCGCTAGAATTCCCCAATCAGAATGGAGAAGCTACTAGCTCACCGAGGGTTGCTGTGGGCAGGAGAAAGGGCGCCAGAGCTCCACGGCGATTGGGACACCAGAGATCGATCGTTGCAATTCAAGAAGCTAATTAAGGTGCTGGAAGGTTAATTAGCTTCCTGCATGAAGATGCATGTGGGGGATGTACATGCGAGCAGTTTACCTAAGGTTCACCTGTGAAGGCCGGAGACACGTACGGCTGCCCGGGCGGCGCAGTTGGCCGGCGAGAGACGAGGAAGATGAGGCCTAGCTAGATCGAGGCGGTCGGGCGCGGCGGATCTGGATCGGGGTCGATCCGCTTCAAGTTATGATACTACATTAAGATTACTACGCGTGAGGTGAATGACGTGCAAGATCTACTTGGGTGGCCGCGGTTGGCCCCGCGGTTGGCAACCTAATAATTGCACGGAGGCGCGGTCACTCTCAGCTGGAGCTGGATTAACTTTATATTGAGTAAAGTTACAATGTAACTTTGGCACAATATCCACCTTCCAACTGACATTATTAACTTGAATAGAAGTTCTTGATCTTTGTACGTCTTTAGTTTTTTTTTATTTGTTTTTCTTTGGTCTGCTTCGTTAGCATAGCCTGCTTTCATGAATGTTTTTTGATCTTATGGGTGGTAATGGTTGGGGACTTTTTTTTTTTTCTTTCACTGTCCAACTTAAATTTTCCATTATTAGTTCAAAATTATATAGTTTTATGGTCCGATCCTCTAATCTCTCGTTAAATTTGCTGAAATTTAAATTAGAGGGTCCTTTACCACCCCTAGTCGTGGGCAGTGTGGTTCCTACCATAGCTCTGTTTAGCTTGTTAACTTTCTAACTCACGTATTATTGCCTCTGACTTATTTCTTATCTAGCCCTGCTGTCATGTGCCAAAGGAGGCCAGCCGTCGTCTCCGCGTCATCAGCTTCGTCATTAAGTGTCATAAGTTACTTTGGCATGCGTTTTCTGGGAACTTAATAACGTCATCAACTTCGTCATCAGCTTCCGTCATTAAGTGCCAAAGCTTTGGGCTGATAGACATGCAGCAGCCGTTAGTTGGCATGCATTATGCACCTTGCCAGTACTGTACGTCCATGTGGATTGACGGTTGGCCCCTCTGGCGTGGGCACAGTGTACGATAGGGCCCGCACAGGCCTGTTCAATTTATATACCTGGAGCGAACCTTAAAAAAATAGATTGATGGTGACAAGTGTAGTACATACTTAAAAAATTATTATCAAATATGCCATACATATTACCTTAAAATTTTCTTCATTTACTAACGTGAATTCATTGATGGTGATATCAATAATATTTTTATTTAATAATTTCTTTCTTGACATTTTTATCTAATAATTTTTTCTCAGTGCATAAAGTTGTCATACCATTTAATCTTTCGTGTAGTATTATGAATTTCAAAAAAAAGATTCTTCGATAATTTCAGCTTTGTGAGAAAAGATTGGCATCCAATGGAGCTATGACTTTGAGCCTGAATCCGAGGCTGGCACATGCTAGACAACAATATAACCTCCCTTTCTTCATGAAAGCAGTGGCTCTAGCAGCCTGGGAGATCTGGCGGAATGATCGCATCTTCAATAATGATTGCGTCCACATTAACATTTGGTTTAGTAATTTTAAAAATCAAGGTCTTCTTTAGTTCCTTCGTTTTTGTTTCTGGCTAGATGCATTCAGCTAATCTAGTTGTAAGTCTTATATAACCTTTCCATTATATAAAATAGAAAATGAAGTGCCGTGGGATCTCCCCCACAGTTTTGCCTTCAAGAAAAAAAAAATCAGCTTTGATAAAAATGAATGCTAGTAAGTTTAAGAACTAGAAAAATAATTATTCATTGCACTAGGTGCACCGTAAATCCGCAATTTCAGAAGCGTCCCAAGTGGCTAACTCTTGTATTCTAAAGAATAAAGATTGGAGACAAAGGCAAAGTAAATATTGATGATTTAAGATAACTATTCTTGACATACATCAATCAAGGATTAGGTGCAATAGGGTTCCTAAGACAGAGAGATCGATAGAGTGGGCTTGGGAACCGGCGGCGGCCGGCCGCTCGCTGGATGTTAGTTCTTTTACGAACTCGCTGGATGTTAGTTCTTTTACGAACGGCACACAACTGATCGGCGATGGCACGGCGCAGTCTCAGAGGTCCGAGGTTGCAGCGGGGAAGAAGAATCGGGGAAGCCGCACGGCGCGCCACACTACACGCAAGGAGTCTTGGCCTCTCCAGCTCCTGATTGGTCTAGGGGAGGAATATTGCACATACGGGGTTGGGCCCGCAGATGGGTCCCCGCCTTCCCGGCTCAGGCTCGGAAAACCATGTGGCGGCCCCAACCAGGCTCGGAAAACCATGTGGCGGGCCCAACCAGGACACACCTACAGTCTCACTGATTTTGAATCACGTGATCTGTCTGGCCGGTCGGTAGCATTGTCATAACTTTAACAGGAAAGCATTGCGCGTTCTCCACCCGTGACCGTGAGAAGCGCTCCACGTTCAGTTCGGAGATGGTTGATTGTGTCCGAGCTTGAGGCCCCGTTTGAACGGAGGCTTTTCAAAGGAATTTCGTAGGAAATGAAAAATGTAGGAAAAAAAAGCCTGTGTTGCGTTTGGAACGCAGGAAACAAAAAATTCCTTTCCTCTGAAATGTTGCAGGAAGATGCTGATTTCACGGGAATGAAAAAATCCACTCCCACCCCTTGTTTTTTTTTTTCTTTTCATGGCCAAGTCCGAGGCAGCCTTCCATGGTTACCAGTTGCACAACATAGGATTAGGCAAGACGCAAGAGCCACCACACGTAAGAACGCAAGTAGTAATCACGTACGTAGTTACTGGTTGGACAACACATATCTTTATTTGCTAATTAACATCACGTATGTGGTTACTTGAAGTTAATAATCATATATGTTTATTTGCTAATTAAAAATTTGACGTTGTAATGGCAAATATAATTAAAAAATAAATATCCATCTTTCTTATGTTTGTTTGCTAATTAAAAATTAACGTTGCAATAACAAATATAACAATAAAACATGTATTCATCTCTTTACCATTCATAGACTTATGATTCCTGTGATATGATTTCGCGTGTTCCAAACACCTCAAAAGTATTTATTCCTCGCGTTTTTGAAATCCTCGTAGTTTTTTCACTTTTTCGCTCTACCCCCTGTTCTTCGTTTTTTTTTCTTTCCTCTGTTTTTGCATTCCCGTGTTCCAAACAGGCCAATGCTCAAACTTTGTAGAAGTAAAAGAAAACGAGAGGTCAGGAGAACCACAGGAGCTCTGGTTGGCCAAATGCGAGTGTCCAATGTGTTCAGAGGGTGTGTCATCCTCGTGAACCTCTTGACAAGCTCCAGTATATTCCTGATGATTGAATAATCTCATTGGTATATTGTTTGAAACATTGAATATAATAGGACCCTGTATATCTTATCATAACTTCATGAAATTAGAAAAGACTGACAAACTACTTCACTCCGTCCACAAAATAAGTATATTTCTTTGACTTCTACCATTCTTATTTGACCATTCATCTTATCTATTTTTTTATAAATAATGAAATAAAAACTTATTATAAAAATATCTCTAATAAATTAAGTCATAACAAAATAATTAATATTTATTAAAACTTTTAAGTAAGGAAAATAGTCAAACAAGAATGGTGAAAGTCAAAGAATACACTTATTTGTCGATTGAGGAAGTATGACAGTAAAACATGGAAGTGATGAAGCGGGTGTTTTGTTGCTAGCCACACTTTACCACACTTCATGCTAGGAAAGTTTGACCAAATTTGGCTAGTATTTGGTTGGTGACAAAGGTTAGGTAAGATTCTTTTTGGACTCCACATGTCATAGAGTAGAAAAGTGTAGCAAGACTCCTTTATGCAAGAAAAAAAGTGTAGCAACCAATTTCTTTGCCACACCTTGTCACACTTGCCTAAGGTTACTTGTGCCGCGCATCCATGATGCAATTGTCTAAATTGTTGGTAACTCAAGATGCAATGACTTAAACTAGTTCAAGGCGCCCCTGCGCGCCCGTGGCCCAGTGCATTTCTTTCTTTATTGGGCCAGTCGCCAAGTTCAGTGTTGAAGGCGCGCACCCTTCCATGCCCGTCGCCAAGTTCAGCCCACCATGTAGAACGACCAATAAAATAGTGGTTGATTTGGCCCACCAGAACTGGACTATTAAGAATGCCCATGTCTACCTTGAACAAAAACAGCCATTTTTATGAATAAGGAACGCCCGTACGCGTGCGGCGTTCAGCCGAGCTGCAGTCGCAACTTAAAACATGCGGGATGATGGGGACTGCCAGCTGTTTATCGCTGTGTGGAATAATAACTTTTGGAAAACAAATTTAGCACTCCAGCGTCAGTGTTCAAGAAACAGATCAACCAACGTTGAATGCGGAAATTGATTTTAGCTGGCTAAAACGCTTATGAGTTACACGAGATAGAACATTTAAACGGTGCACCAAAACATCACATAGGGACGTTAGACTCCCAGTTCTCACATAGTATCACATACAGACATCATTTCAAGGTACGGCAACAGGCGTCCAACTCTTACCTAAGCATACACAACATACAACACTATGCACTTATGCAGGCCCATGCCCATGGGTGAGTAGAGCCGCATTGTTTGTTTTGGTTTTCTACAATGCATGAGACGATCAGGCGGTGGCGCGGCTGGCCCGCTTCGCGAACCTCCCGCGGTGGGGCAGGTTGCGGCCTAGCCCGGGAGCCGCCACCGCCGCGAGAGAGAACAGAGAGGGAGGACGCGCGATGAAAGAGAGTTAGGGTTTTTTTTTTTCTCGAGAGGAGCGCTATATTCGGTGGATGAGGCGGGGTGTTTTTTTAAAAACCGCTGGCTGGCGGGTAAACGCAAAACAACCATGATTGACAGTCTATTTTTGTCGTCGTCTCCCCATTGGCCGGCTCTTTTTGTTGTCGATCAGCTATTGGAGGGTAGCAGGATTGGGCCCACCTACTCAGGAGCCATGGAGGGCAGTAGGATTGGGCCCGCCCACTCAGGGGCCACTGGCTGCAGGGGTTGCCCGGCGGGGGTAAGGGTTCTTGCAAACCGCTGCTCTAGGGGTGTCTGCCCGCAAAAGCGCCATGATTTCGAATTTTCTCTTCTTCGGTCGAAGGATCTTGACAATCGAGGGGCCAGAACGCAAAAAAAAATTGGCCTGAGCAAGGGCCTCTCACGGTGATTGCGTGATTTCACGGGAATCAAAGGGCGTGCTTGCATGGGTCCGTAACGGTTTTTGGTGGGGCCAAAACAGCGCGGCGCCGTCGATCTGAGGCATCCAACGGCCAAAAAAATCGGGGGCGACGTGGATAGCCTCAGGCCGCGCTGAGTTCTGGGGTTCTCTTATTCTAAGACTAGTGTTCAAGCCGCGCCCTCGCGCTCCCGTGGCCCGGTGTAGGGGAGAATGTATTGGGCCAGCCTAGTATATATCGTGAAGTGATTTTGGGCTCTCCTACGATATACTGGGCTCGTGCGCCGGTGGTCCATTCTGTGTGAGGATGTATCGGCCTGTTTTGTCAGCCATTGGGCTAGCCCGGTTTTGTACTCATCCGGGGAATCTGAGCCTATCTGAATTGGCCTAGCCTATTATCTGGCCTATTATACAGGCAGTAGACGATCAGGCGTATGCATACATGGTTTGGGAGCCGAACGGTCCTATTTGGTTCCATATCATTGTTTATGCGATTATCTTGGGTAGTTATTTTTTCTGGATCCAGAGTTTTCATCATCATGGGGTGTTACCTTGGGTGGATGATGGGCTGTGCGCAACATGTGTCTGTCTTGTTTTTTTCCTCCCCGTGCTATTCTGACAGCGGCGTAGTAGTATTTGGCCAGTTAGAATATGGTGGTTCCGTGTAAGCGCCTGTGGGCTGTTTCGTGGCCTGTCATGTCAGCGTGGCGCGACTGCGTAGGTGGCTCATCGGGCGCGGCCGGCCACGCGTGCCAGGCACTGTGGCCTAGGTCTCGTTTGGCCCATTATTACAGTTTGTTTAGGCCGAAAAGAAGATGGGTCTGTCTACGCGTGATTAGTTTTTTTTCTCGAGTTTGGGTTTGGGGTAGGGTGGAAATAAATAGGACGTGGGGCACGGTCAGTTGCCATTCTTCTCTGTGTTCCGACTATCCTAAAGGAGGAGGGAGTTGCCATGCCTGAGCATGGTAACAATTATTTGGAGGGTAGATTGCATGGAAGGTTGCTACCACATCATCAGTTCATGGGTAAATGGAGGTATGGTTTGTTCAGTGCTGTTTTTGGGATCCGATTTGTTCCTGTCCTAATTATGACAGCTTTTCCAGGCGTCCTTGTGAACAAGTTTTGGATTCGCCTTTTGATGCGGACATGAGCGATGAAGTTCGTCGTCTCAGGCACCAGTTACAAGATACGCGTGTGCGTTACCATGAAGTCGTAAAGAAGCTTGATATGCAGAGTATCAGACGCGAAGAGGATGTACATCTTCCTCGACAGTCGTAGACAGTAAGCTAATGTTTTATTTTAGATTCCATGCACTGTATACAGTCCATCATGATGGCTCTTGTTGCAGAACTAAGGAGTCATTTTGACCGATTGGAGATGGCAGCCGTGGGAGTCGCCGATGCAATCGGCGCCGAGGGGGCAAATATTTTGGAGCGGCTTGAAGACATCCCGAGTTGTGCTGAAGAAATCGCCATCCATGGAGTTCGCTTTGGTACTATCGCAGGTTTAGCGGCCATGGCTTCTCAGACAGGAACCGACTACTCTCAGTACCGTACCGGCTTCCGCAACGGCAAACCCCCATATGAGCTTGGTGAAGCAGCAGATAAGTACCATGCCCATGCCGCTGCCATCGCCGATAGCACTCCCCCGTGTGTTATTCTGAATCAACTATTTCCAACTGATAGAGAAGATGGCTAGGTGCTTTGGACATTGTAGTTGATGTAAACATGCTGGTATGTTTTTCCTTTTAATTTTATGGAACATGAACTATGTGCGGATTAGCGTGACAGACCTTGTTTGTATCGTTTGGTTTGCACGTGAGTATCCTGCTTGCTGTGTTTCCATTTTTTTCTCTGTAAAAGGCGACTAGCAGGATAGATTCTTCAGGCTCGTCCGTCCATGATGCGTTGCTTCGTTCGTCAACGTGTTGGTGAGCCGTGGTGTAGCTGGTGTGACCGTAGCACGGTCACCTGCAGTAAGAGCTACTTCAGGGCTGCATTGAGCGGTCATGTAAAGGTGTTGTCCAATCGATGGATTGGTGGCGGCTATGGGTAATGATGGCAGACGTGCTGCAGGTCGCCAGCCTATGGAGTAATCTTTGGTCTAGACTAGGATCGCTGACCTTTGAAGCGGTAGTGAGCCTGTTTCCTCGATCTCGGGGTCTAGGGTTTTCCTGTGCGTTGGTGAGCCACTGGGTTGAAGCTGGCGTAATGGGGTCTAGTGATCAGCCCAGTCTATCTCGAAACGGTTGGGCTTTGTTGTATCAAGGCGGGGCCGAAAAAAATGTTTGGGCCTAGAACATTCGAAGGTCTCTTAAACCACTGTGGTAAGGTAAAACGCCGTTTCTAACGTTTAATCACGGTGGTTGTAGGGAAGGGCAACCTACGTGTCTCGTGTGCAGCGTGTACTGGATTGAGGTAACGGAGAACCTAAGTTTATCTGAATTGGGCTGGGCCATTATGTGGGCCGTTATAGAGAGATTAGACGATCAGGGTAGCCCATATATGCTGTGCAAGGTGAACGGCCGTGTTTCGTTGCAAGGAAGCCCTGTGACGGTTACGTTTCTTTGTTTATGCGGTTAGCGTATTGAAGAGTCGTCTCTGCAGGGGGGTGCCGCCTTCCACATCTAGAGCGGACGGTTCTTTTGTTGATGTCTCCGACATTGAGCGAGTTCGAAGGTTAGAAGCCTTTCATTTTGCGTGGAGTTAGAAGAAGACCATGGCGTCATCAAGCAATCCATGGGAGCTCCATG